>VMBQ01003332.1:0-73728 GCA_007657795.1 Dreissena rostriformis
ACTACTACTACTACTACTACTACTACTACTACTACACTAACTACTACTACTACACTTACTATTACTACTACTACACTTACTACTACTACTGCACTTTTTGCTACTACTAATACTTCTACTCATCCTCCTCCTACCACAATACTACGACATTTCTACATTCTGTACATCTTTGTCTCCTCATTTTTTATTCGTTTAAATCTTTGTGCGTTTTCGTTTTCTGATGCTTTACATCTAACTGATATAATTGCAAACGCGTGCAATAATTTTCTCTTTTTTTCCTACGAAACGCCACTCAGATTCATTATCATTAAAAGTATTCGTTTATAAAATATTTCCATTGCTTATTATTTCTGTTCTTTTCAACCTGTCCGACGTATATGGAATGAACTGTATCAATTAATACACACGTTTAATGAAAAAATAATATAGTTAAGTTGGTGTAGCCGCTCTACGATTCACAAATAGGTATCTCAGTTAACGTGGATGTATCAAATAGAAAACAACGTAAATATCGCGTACTAAAAGCTTCATTTGTTCAGCGATGTAATCATTGATAAAAACAGAGGTTTAGATACGGTCACAATTCCGTAAATATTATCGATAAACTCATTTGTGTCAGCAGACTTGGTAACATTATTATACCGCCCTTTTTGACACTTTTGTCATCGTGTAACCTACCTGCCAATAATCAACCACATGGAGAAAATGTACATATATTGGTTTTTTAACCCTATGATTGAAATTGACCGGAAAGAAAACAATCAAGATTTATGTCATTAAGAACCTTACCTGGGTAGTTGAATTAATACAATGGCGTGATTAGTGTCTCATATAGAGCATTTATACTTGTTGTTTTTAGCGTTTCGCAATCAATGCGAAGATGTCATAACGTAGTGAACAATTGTTTACAAAGTGCCAACAAGGGTAGCCTAGTGCAATTAACAAAATACGAAGTTTCGGATTTACAAAGCGGACCACAGGTCAACATGGTATAAAGTGCATGAGATGCACAGCTGTCATCGCTAATGAAACATACGCTTACTCATGTTCGAATTTGAAAATCCGTTCATAAGTGTTAACATCCGCCGTCCATACAAATAACATGTTTTCGCGAGAATGACATCACACACAGTGGCACGCTTTACTTGTGAGATGAAACTTGAATCACGCGCAATATTTGCATTCTTTTCGAATGCGTCTAAGTGAACCAATCACATATTATGTTTATCACATTATACATATACGCACATTTATTTTGAACATGGCAGAACTATGATTATTAGAACATACATTTCTGAACTCTTTTGTTTAAAACCCCCAAACATATTATACCATTATCAAGTAAATGAATCAAAATATAAGTAATATTACGTTAAACGACACAATGATACACAATGATACAATCAAATAAAGCTGCATTTGCCAGTGCGTAATGTTAATATTAATTCGGGACATGTGCATTTCATTTAAAACGTTCACATCGTCTGTTGAGTGTACATTTGTTTGTTTTGTCGTTAATGACGAGTTAATTTTACGGAATGACTATAAACACATGCAGCATTCAAACGCAGCATTTTTACAAAAGGCGTAATCTATTTTCCTTAAACCTAAATACCAGATCCATGGCTATAATGAGGTGTGAATGACTAATATAGGTATTTATCTGTCATCTGGTAAATATTTTTGTCATAAAATTGCTGAAAGAGCAAACGGTCATGGCAATGCATGATGGTAAACTCTTTAATATAAGCTGTCTTTTTCATTTTTTCAAATGTTGTGCAAACATCATTATCATAATCAGCATCATCATCATCATCATCATCATCATCATCATCATCATCATCATCATCATCATCATCATCATCATCATCATCATCATCATCATCATCATCATCATCNAAATGGCAAACACATTTTATGACGCGAACATGCGCATGTAAACCTTTTACGCAAATTTCACACTTTTTTAATGCGCTCATTTACCCTGGATAACGTTTCAAATATCATACTTATACGCTATTATGTATTCACCGGCTGACTGTGGAATGTATACATTAAAATGATTTCATTATTTATACAAACAGCGATCGTATGTTATTCATGTCATTTTTAAATGCCTTCCAGAAACTTATCTAATGTTTAAAGGGCCGCTCTTTATGAGGTAATAATGATTAATAAGCGGCCTGTGTCATCTGCATTTTTACTGACGACTTTTGCAAATATTCGAGGGGAATTCTCAACGATTTCACAGATTTCCAATGAGTTAAACCGACAGCACCGTGCATAATACCGACTAAGAAATTAAGTTATTGATGATCGTATATTCCGCGCATGTTTGGAATTCTTGTAATTCCATTCCCATATCTTATGAGACACTCATTATGTCCATTCATTGATTAACAGCCTTAACTGCGGCGTTAAGTGGTGATATAGATCCACATGAAGACATTCCATATCGATCCACCACCGTAAATAAACACAAAATAAACACGCACTACGACGGGCGTATGCCGGCTGCAAAAAAAGATGCAACAGATGGTGATATTGAAAATACCTTAAAAGGGAAGATCACATTAACAGTTTGTAAGTTGTAAATGTTTTACTTCAAGAGATCATGTCCCATTTTTTAGAGAGCGATGTACGATCATACTTTTTACCAATCATTTTTTTTTCACAATAATAAGTGTGTCATGTTTGGCTGTCATTCGTGGCACAAGGGTTTGTTTGAGTCCGCCAAGCAGCCTGGAACCTCATGCTCGGTTTTCTGTCAGGGTTACCCTACTCTTAGCTGATAGTCAAAGTAATATCAATGTGAGCAAAGAGAGCCAGTATTTCCCCTTGAGAGAAAATGAATGGCCGGAACCTGTGAGCCTGTGGACTGCACAGGCTAATCTGGGACGACACTTAACGCACATGCGTTAAGCCCAGTTTTCCAAGAACGAGACTCTACCCCTTTGATGAGAATAATGTTGTCATATGAAACGTGAGACGTAAATATATCGAATGCACAGACCATTAATAAGCATGCTTAATGATATTTCTGTTTTTTTAGTTGCTCTCAGCAACCGCTCAATGTAAATCTTTTCCGGAAACGTAATGCTGCGTGTAACGGCATATATTGCATATCAATAGACTTATTGTTCCTTTCATTATCTTGAAATACTTTTGCACTTTTAGAAAGGATATTTTGGCTGTACTGAAGTGATATTTTTGACTTCGTTTGATGCGCGACAAAATAAAAAAAATCTATAATATAACGATAAGTTGATGAGCATTTATGAAAAAAAGACGGTCCATGTGACGATCCTATTTTTAACAAATGTGACAGCTTCGCTATGCGGTCGCCGTGGCATAGTGGATTTGGTGACCGTCTAGCGATCCGGAGGTCACGGATTCGACCCAACCTGTGGGAGCGTTCTTCACAGTTGTTGACCATCCATAGCGTTCGTATCCTCATTGAAAAGAAAATATTGAATATTTTATTTGACATAAGCACGCTACATCAGATTGTCTCGTGAATAAAATAGTAGTGATTTATGTTATTTCAAGGAAGCACTTAAATATATATGCGAATTCTACATAACTAACCGGCTTATATCGACATTAGCACCGATGAGTCAGACCAGTAGGATAAACGTATATAAGGATACGAGGCCGATGCTATTATTTTTTAGTGACAATTAAGAAAGTATTTTTAACTTCCGCTCATAAGCATAGCGTTTGATGAATGGTTGGCTGAAAATTCCTTAAATGCATCTCCGAAAGAAGTTGAGTAATATATTACAGGCCGTGGATTTTCTAAGGGTACAGCGGGAGCTCTTTTTGGTTTGATCCCATAAGAGCGAAATCATGGAGAAAGCAAACAAATACCTTTGCCATAATCGCAATGCACGTGTTAACGGAGTTTTTGATGCAACTGTGAGCGTTTATTCCAAGCAATAAGGAACATATCTTCAAGAAAGGCGACACAAACATACCTTATTATAGACCCGATGAACGCAACACGCATCACGCCGAGATGTCAGATTGTAGGGTTATTCGGTGCTATGAAAAAATAGTTATTCACATAAAAGCCGAACTGTCAGAATAAGGCAAACCATCTTTTAACATTTTGCGTTTTGATGAGTGTTTGCGTTCCAAAACGGGTGTGCGTTATGTAATGGCAAAATTCGCATTGACATGTATAGCAGAGTCGAGAAAATGTGTTATGATAAACATGAAATGATCGAGACCATGCATATTATTCAACATCAAAGCAGAATAACAACGTCTTTGCACCTATATATCAAGTCACATTAATGGAATTGAGGATAAAACATATTTCATATATAGAGCTATATAAATGTAAATAGAATTATTCAATATAATACACGGACGTGTAATAAATGCTTATGTAAAACACAACAGTACAATGCGTATGTGTGTGTGTGTTTTTCGATGTGCGCGTGCGTGCGTGCGTGTGTGTGCGTGTGTGTGCGTTAGTGCATGTTTTTGTGTGGATGATTATGTATGTGATGTATTATATAAAAACGCCCAATGTTAAATTATAAAATGTTTTATGTTATGTAAACGGATATATAATGGACAAAAATAAAAGAGAGAAAAAAAATGCTTATTGATCTCAGATAACGTTATAGGTATATATCAGAAACATAATTTATATACATGGACTTGTAGTGAAAACAAGCTATATATTATAGGGCCTCAGTTTGTGCGCTATTTCTTATTATACCGGTGAGTAAAATAAATGGTTTCACTTAACTTTGCACGTTACGACCATATTGCGTATTTATGTTTTCGCCTTTATTTACACACTTCTTAGACAAATCTCCTCATTTTCCAAGGTCATGTCATGCGAATAATAAATTAGCAAAATAAAGATCTAAAGATCCACGTTCCGACTTCTGTTGCGGATGAAAGTAAGTGCATCATAAACACATCAAAGAAATTTACCAAACCCAAATCGCTCCACTTTCCGGACAAAACAACTACGGTATGTTGCACACTGAGCAGACGTGCGCTCGCATCAATAACACGCATCATTTCCCATGCACGAGGTGAACCGAGGCATCGATAGATCGCTAACCACACTGACACGCACTTGTGGTTATTCGAACAGGGTCGAGTGTACTTTTGTGGTGCATTCTCTGTTTGTAAACATCGCGAGATGATGACATTGCGTTGTTTGCTTTCTGCGCATAGCTTTTCTCACTTTTTGTTTGGGGGGGGGAATACCGGTATAATTGATGTTAAATAATAAACGCATGATAAAACGAAGGTTATTCGCGTATTTCTTATTGCAATTAATATAGGGCTTGATAAGCATGATATATGTCATCATAACCATGCGTCTATTCATGCGTCTACTTGTTTGATGCCGCAAATAGCTATTAACTAATACGGTCGCCCATTAATAAGATGTTTGAAAAAACAATTATGTGGTTTGTTTAACTTTTAATAACAATCCAGAAGATTTTGCAATTTAAGTTCGCTGCTCTATGGATATTAAATTGACTGATTTTAACCTTGTTGTTCAAGTTGTTCAGGTTCTAAATATAAAAGCATCCCCCGACGATCCTGTTTCAAAATCCAGCCAGTTTGCTCATCAATTATAATACCCACTTGTCAGAAAATTACCATCGTAAGTGTTTATTATTAACAGTAGATAAGGGTAATTGGCACCGCATGGCAGTTGTATGCGGCCCTCTTTATCGCATCAATTAGGTCGCAGAGGAGTTGCAAGAATTGGCAAATGCCACGAGTCGGTATTTGCGGGCCAGACGGCGTTACCTTTGTCTTTTGAACGAATGTTAATAATATTGTTGGTATTACACACCACAAGTCTTGATGAGTTTGTTTCTTTTAAGGAATTTAAACGCATTTGAGCGTTATTGCCTAAACCGGATCAAATGTGATTCTCAATGCATATACAAAACGATTGCATCATAATGGATAGAAGGAGAAGTAGAAGATGATGAAGAAGAACGCCTAATTCTTAGTAGCTTTATACGTTTGTATGTTCTCTGACCGAAATCAAACGTTTATAATTCAAATATTGCGATTGACGCATCGACCTTGAAAATAATTATGTTTTGCCGTCAATGAAGATTGATTCAAATGTAAACATGCATGGCCCATACATTGACGCTAATTATTGATTCAACTCGTGTGTAAAACATTAAACGAACAACTCACCTCGATGTTTGATCTGTCAACGCACACGAGACTAGTGATTATTAACAGCGTTAATATTGATAATAATTCATTGCAACCGTCGATGAAGATTGATGCATTTGTAAACATGCATGGCCCGTAAATTTACGCTAATAATTGATTCAACTCGCTTGTAAAACACTAAATGAACAGCAATTTAGTTATTTTAATAATACGGAAGCTCATTATTTGAAAGATACGTTTTAATAGGAAGGCTTATTTAGCAAGAATCATTTTTTATTATTCTAATGATAACGATTCGCATGACAGTTATGAATCCTTTGAACACATTGCATTGCAAGGGTCGTCGGCAATGGAAAAAATATTAATAATTAAACACTTAAAAAGAAAAAAGGAAATGAACACTGCTCTATTGAATATATGACTTAAAATAATTCTCAATTGTGTTGAAAACAAATTGATATATTGTTTCATGACTATGTAAAACCCGAACATGTACTGTTGTAAATAGTTCTATAAAGGTATTCAGAACTATACGTAGAATTTCAATTCATGTAATTTGTGTCAGTTACATTCAACCGCTTGTGGATTATTTAATGGTTTGTGTTAAGAGAGTCAGGAATACTAAAATGTGCACCTTAACTTATAATAGGTGCGGAAAACAGATGGCTGAATGCTGGCTGGAAGCAATCCCACTCAGAAGAGCTATTAACAGTTCTTTGTTCTCATAACTATTACAATGTGATACGTAACCACGTCACACCCATCTGCGGTATACTATTCACATTATACGGGTACCGTATAAAAATCGACTATGGATTCGTACTCGACTCGGAAACTTTGGTTACAGCTCTCCGACCTAACGAGGCGCTGTACTTATAGTGGGATCATATGGTGAAATGATTTGTCACTTTTTGATTAAAGCAACAAACTTGGCACATTTGTAGATTAAAGTATTTTATTCAATTTTAGCTATGGACCTATCTCNTATTACAAGTTCTGTGATAACATACCAATCAGGTTATGTTGTTTATATTTTAAGAATGATTAATACACGATTTTGACGGTTAGAGTTTGTTTTGCGATCACCCCTGTTATGAAAATGAAACTGCTGCCAAGTGATTCGCTGTTGGAGAATATTAACCGGAAATGGAGAAACTGTACGATCGAGGAATGTCGGTCGCTGTATTGACGTATACATTTATAATTTCGTTAGTGATTCGGAACTGACGACCTCACTGTAAATATAAAGATGGTGTATACAATTTAAAATACTTTCCAAAATGAACTGTTACCTGAAAATACAATCCTAAACTGTTATCCAAAATCACTGTTAATAAACTTACTGCTTCACTCACTCTTGGTTATCTGAAATTATGTCGATTTCAATGAAAACACCCGGCGTGAAATTGGATACGACACGCAGCGATAAATGCATAAGTGGTTTCATCAACGAATTGTAAACTATCAAAATATTAAAAATAGAGTCCCTCAAGCTTTCTGATCTGTTGAAAGAATATGTTAACATTGAAACCATGTTTTTTCGTTAAATCATTCTTTCTTTGCAGATAACAGTCACAATAACCATTAGTGAACAGCCAAAAGATTTAAGCCAACCTACCACGCCCCACACCCTACCACGCACCACACCCTACCACGCACCACACCCTACCACGCCCCACACCCTACCACGCCCCACACCCTACCACGCCCCACACCCTCTTTAACCGACTATGGGCACAAGTAGGAAGATACGCAAATATAATCTTAAAAATAAGCCAATTTGCGCATTGCAAAAACAGTATGCTAAATGGTTTAGTGCAAAAGCGTGCATTCAATTTCTTAACTGACGCAGCAGGTGGTTTTGCAATAAAGCATTTAAAACTACTTGTTTATGTAAAACGATATTCTTTACATCAGTGGAGACGTACTACGTGTTGTTATTAATTATTTCTATGGGTGTATTCATAGTCTCTGACGGGGTATAACCAGATTGGGCGTACTTTAAAATGGAAGCACCTGCTCTACCTGAGGTGCAACCTTGTAGGTCCAATTTAAGTAAATGGGACCTTATATTACTGTCATCAATTCGCTCTACGACTCGTGTATTTGACATCAAAACTTAGAATGAGTTTAGTATTTTGTTATCTATTCGTCATTAAAGGAGACAATGCCATTAAAATGACTTCAATAAGGATCCAATACATCAATCAATTCTTGCCAAAAATTATGCTAAAAACAGAACATGCGCAATAAAAACAACGCATTCTCCGATAAGACAACAACTATATGGGTATTGTTTGATTTCCCATGTTTATGTTTACGTTTATAAGTCATAATTATGGGTCTTTTCTTCAATCACAGTTTACCATCGTTCTTCCTTCAAAGGGCTTTTCTTTCGACCTAGTTTTAATAATTTACATATTCTTCAGCAAAGAAGTCATGAAATGAAACTGACCATACATGTGTCTGTACAAACATAATGTGAATCGAAGCTGCTGTTAATTTCTAACTGACTGTGTTAAGTCGGTGAAATACTTTTGAAACGTTGCAATAGGTGACTCAAGACAGGTTTAACCAGGGAACAGTAAATACATCTATGATGGTGCAGTGAACATCAATCAATTATGTAAAGATTAAACGATTGCCACATGTTGCAATGCAAGTCTATTTAATTTTCCCTTTAACCACAAAGCGCTACCCACTTCAAAACAGGGATGGGTTGATCGCGATGTTATCAACATATGACGCAAATGTAACGCATTTAATTTAATAGCTGTCGGTTTATATGACAGGTAGATTACCTTTTGCATATCATATTCTCTATTCGAGTAGGCATAGTTCAAAAATGACACCTGCATGGGTATATACATATTTTATAAACGACGGGTGTACAAAACTACAGCCAGTATGTCAGTGATAAAGAGAACTCGTTCATTAGATTCGAATAACTTAAAGGGACCTTTTCACAGGTTTTAGCATGTATTGAAGTTTGTCATTAAATGATTTGATGAATGTAGACATTGGAACTAAAAAGCTCCAGTAAAAAATAATCCGCAACTGGAATCAAACCACTGACCCCTAGAGTATAGGACTAACGCTTAGACCATTTGGCCATTTGTGCTCATGCAGTGTCAAGATGTATTGGTGATATGAACGTCTCGAGGTAAATCCCAGCGTTCAATCGATCGCTACTACCAAAAATGTGCCGTAGCGAATACTGACTCAGGTATAAGCCGACNGACAGGTAGATTACCTTTTGCATATCATATTCTCTATTCGATTAGGCATAGTTCAATAATGACAGCTGCATGGGTATATACATATTTATTAACCGACGAGTGTACAAAACTACAGCCAGTATGTCAGTGATAAAGAGAACTCGTTCATTAGATTCTCATAATTTAAAGGGACCTTTTCACAGATTTTAGCATGTATTGAAGTTTGCCATTAAATGATTTGATGAATGTAGATATTGGAACTAAAAAGCTCCAGTAAAAAATAATCCGCAACTGGAATCAAACCACTGACCCCTAGTGTAAAGGACTAACGCTTAGACCATTTGGCCATTTGTGCTCATGCAGTGTCTGATGTATTTTATAATAATAGCAAGGCAGTCAAGTTAAGATGTTAGAATATATACAAGATTCCCATCGATATTCGAGCCTTCAATCTCTAAACGTAAAACCCAGCATTATAAACCGGAACTTCTGTGTGTAGAACTAGTCACAACCGATACACCACCCTACATACAAAAAATCGGTTACACAACACTAATTTTATAGACCTGTTACATAATTAATATAAGCAATCCTCGCAGTGTCACACAATATAACGATAACAACAGTATTCTCCAAATTATTCAATCGTTTCGCGTTGCAACGCTTTATAATTTTCAGGTTTTTATTTCGTCAAAAGATGTTTATAATGGATATTTTAGAGCATGTTAAATATTCAGTATTACTGTTTTCTAACAAATATCATTACTACAACGAACATTTGCAAATCTGAAACATTTTTTTTCAAGTTTGTCAATTAACCAAAACGTGAAAAGGTCCCTTCAACATCAATGTCGATGATTTCCAGTTACCATATTCTTCTAGATATGTATAACTGCACAATAGTCAACATAATAAAATGTTTACAGTTTGATTGTAAAATTAAGGTGCCCTTTGAATTGTTAACAAAAGAAATTCGATGTCATTGGCGTTTAAAAAGCTTTTGAGTATTGTATTACATACTGTATGGTCATGGGCAATTTCGCACCATAAAGTTGACAGTTAATTTTCAATAAATCATACAATACAGCGTAGGATAAAACGCAGCATTATACATCCCGTTTTCATAATCAGGTTTAAGTAAATCACTCGCGGATTAGATTACAAGTAAAAGTATAGAAATACTGGGTCTGTTTTCTGTTTCAAAATGGGTTTTTTTACTAGTTCGTTTGTACGTTCTTTCGGCCATTGGCCCGTTTGTTTGTATAAACCGTATAACATACCCATTATGGCGGTCATTGAACCTACTCACACGCACGTCTTCTGGTTAAGCTGTTAAAGGCCAAAAAAAAAAAATAGGTCCGTTTCCGGTCTTCTTGGAAAAAAAACAGNAAAGTTGAGGGTCGGCGCCGATTCTGGAGACACGGTCGGGCGACCGGAAACGGACCTATTTTTTATTTGGCCTAATCAGTATATGGGCCGTGCTCTGTGAAAAGGGGGTTTTATGCAGTGCGTAAAGTGCCGTCTCAGATTAGCCTGTGCAGTCCGCACAGGCTAATAAGGGACGACACTTTCCGCGTAAACTGGATTTTCGCCAAGACGAGTCTTCCTTTTAACGAAAAAAAAACAATAAAAGTGGAAAGTGTCGTCCATGATTATGATTAGCCGGTGCAGACTGCACAGGCTAATCTGGGAAGACACTTTACGCACATGCATTAAACCACCTTTTCACAAAGCACGACTCAATTTTTTATTTGAAAATCTTTAAGTTACTGACTGCTTGAATCCGGGCTACGGTTGGGCTGGCCGCTGATAGCGTATTCGCCATACAAGTCATCATATGAGACCGTATTCAACCATGTAATAGAATATGTGATCGGATTTGCAATGCAGTGCTGTATCAGCTGTGCACGCCAGCCCGATCAAGCCTTACTTTACACATTTTCTTGAAAGTGTACTGTTTTGAGCTTGCTTTATTTTTCAAATACTATGATTTCCCAGATGTCAAGCCCTTTTTTGGAAACAAGACATAGCGTGCATCCTTCTGAGTTTGTCAGGGCTTGAACTTTTCATCAAATAGTTAAAAAATAACTATTGTTCACCAAGAGGATGCGGTGTGTTTGTGCAAGACGAAAAATTCTCGTTAGTTCGCACTTTTATGTCAAAGATCAAATATGGGTTAAATACATATCGCCCGCACTGTAACTTCATAATTCATCTATCACGTTTAAAATAAATCACAAATTTCACGTAGTAAAGTCGACGTGTCGCTTGTAAGATCTTTATCCTGAGCGCAAAGTTCATGGTCACACTTAAATGTCAATGTCACATTTGGGCATATGACAGATTTCCAAAACTGTGCATTCACCATTTATTATGCATTTTTAAAATACGCTACCACTAATGTTCGCAATGTAAACATGACGTGTCGCGTATATGACCCATGTCTCTTGCGTGTATGTCAATGGTACAGAAAAAGGGCACAGGTATAATGATGATAACGAACAATGATAATAATTCATAATAAATAAGATGGTTTGCTCTGTAACGCATGATTTAATGGATATGTTTAATATAACCACTTATATTCCTGATTCGGTAACGATCTGCAATTAAATGAGCGTCGCTCTGCGAAAAAGGGGCTTTATGTGTGTGCGTAAAGTGTCGTCCCAGAATAGCCTGTGTAGTTCGCACGGGCTAATCAGGGCCGACACTTCCGTTTTTTTTGTATGTTTCGTCTAAAGGAAGACTCTTACTGACGACAATCCTGTTTAGGCGGAAAGTGTCGTCCCTTATAAGCATGTGCGGACTGCACAGGCTAAACTGGGACGACACTTTACGAACAGGCATTAAGCCCCGTTTTCTCAGAGCGCGACTCAAATGTAATAGAATGTTCGAATAGATTGTCTTCAAATCGTTTGTCAAACAAACATCGTCTTTCATTCGCTTTTTCTCAACCAATATATCAAACGAGTCACTGACTACAAAAGAAATTACTTTTGGGTGGCTTATAAATGTCTCCAAGTACATTGCAAAAAAAACAAATATCAGTACAAACATGTTTACGGTTGACTTTAAACCAGTGTATTAATGTTTGTCAAACTACTAGTGCGTTAAGGCTATGTAAATTTTGATTTTGATTTAATTTATTCACGTTGAATGCGAGCGTTTAGAACGGGTGTGGCGACATAAGATACGCTTGTGATTATTAATTTTGTAATCATGTACTCTTTATACCAAACATAAATATATACAAAACACATTGCTTGTGATGGGAAATCAAACAAATAATTCTCTCCAAACCCACCAATATGCATGCAACAGAAAAACGGTTGTGGTAGATATTATTTTTTTATTAATTGATAATTCTACGTTTGGAGATAGAATCTAACATGATGCTGACAGAAGACCAAAAAAAAATGACATTCATTTTATGAAACAAAAGTTATATGAAGATGTCACCAGTCGACATGTTATTATTGATTTGACATAACTTTATACGTAATACTCATTTCCGATGAGAAAAATTGACATCATATGTGGCAAAATAGATGGATATTTGTCCCATTTTGAATAAATGTTTCTTCAAATACAATCAAAGCCTTCTAACAACACTTAGTGTAAGTTACAACGGTTTTTTATGGTCATATTATACGATTTTTGGGTTTATAATTTTGTCAAATTTATGACTACCGGAGTCACTCGGCATGACGGTTATGAGTAGAATGATTTAATATTAAAATCGTTGAGCTATTAAATGCTGTTAAGCATTGACGCAAAGCTTCCCTGACGTTTGTGCACACTGAACTAAACCACGCCTCGGAAGTTTTAATGGAAATATTTGGGTGATCAGGTTTAACAAACTCAAGGATAATAAACCATGAGACACGTAAATATGTTTACGTCCTCGTCATTTCAGATAAAATCGGTCTCAACGGTGTGACTTCAGCTGGATGGTTTAATTACAAACTTGCTACTTATTATGTGGAAACATCATAAAAGTTGAAATTTTATCTTATAAATCTATAGCTTTCAACTTGAATAACGGGATTCAAGCTAGAAAAAAGAAGCAATGTAATAAAAGAAAAATGGTTTGCTACATTTCAAAACAGCGGCATAAATCAATGTAATGTTGTCAAAATATAAAACAACTTAATTTAATTTAATTAGGTTTTATAGAACAAGTCGGCCATCATGATACAGCATATTTTATACTGACGGTATACAATTTCAAAGGCAAAACAGCAATGTGTGCGCATTCCAGATATTGAAACTTGTTAAGGTAACGCACACTGCGATTGATCTGTGCATGGCGACCAGGCACTTGTATTGCGTATAGCGAGCCCCATAAACATTCCATAGCTGACCCGGCTTATTCTAACGACACGGGTGTGTATATACTAGGTTGCTATTAGCAACGCGTCAAGCTCGTTGTCAATAATTTACAATTACAGTTTTAATGATAAAGAAACAACGCCAAGACGCTGTATCTTGTCCATATATTGTGCATTGACTTATATGTATGACGTTGTCATTTGAGTTATACCTGCATGTCTTGCGCTCGACACATTGACTCCAATTGTTGGGCATGTTTGTTCTTACAATTCTGATATATCACGCAGTTGTGAAGCTTCAGTCGACACAGGCTGTATACTATCCATGATTAATGATTGTGGGACAGTCAACCGGTTGTATGCCCAAATTTGACCTCTGAATCTTAGTATGACCTTGACCAGTGGCCAAGTGACACAATTATTACATGCTCGTCGTCTCTGCATGGTTGATATTTGTGGCAAGTTATTTAAAATATTCATGATGGTCGTGTAAGCGACTGTTTTACAACAATCGGGATCGACATAAATACAAAAATTGTACTCGTGTTTGTTTGTTGTTGTTTTTTTTTCTCTCAAAACCATGGTATTTGTACGTATTTGAAATGAGCTCGTGTCGTGACTTGAGTCAAACATTAGCATACACCTAAACAATGCGATGTATGCGGCTATCATTTGAGAGACGATAACATAATAGTTGGTGGTAAGAAATCATTTTCTAAGCGGGCGTGTTTCACATCCGTTATTCTTCTTTGAGTTCATTTGTAATGATTTGACAAACAAATTGCTTTTGTAAAGATAAAGTTATGATTTAAATACCATCTGTTTTGAGAAAGAATATGCTACTTGTCGTTTATTTTAGGGGACAACGGTTGTATACACTATCAAATAAGTATTGTTTTGCAACCCCAACAACATGCTTGTAACTTACAGTATTGATAGATTCTACATCTTCGTGCTATATATTTTTATGTTTGGGCTTGTCTTATTTATTTCAGTCCCAAACGATGTCAATGCCCCTTTAATGTTGACAAGAACAAGGATTAAATGCGCACTATATTTGCCCTGTAATATATTCCTGACTGTATATAAAGCAATGACCGAATGAAAGGGAACGTTGTTATCCGACTCCTAACAACGCAGACCTGATATAGTTTACACATGGTTGTTTCATTTAAATAATTAAAAAATGATTGATATAGTATGTGATTTTGATAGGATTTTAATCAGACCAGCTGTTTTTTATCCCCGCTTTAAATCAGGAATTGATACTGTTATAAAATACTTTTTTAAACAGGGGGTTTATGAAATAAAAAATAAACGTGCACTCTCTGTGAAAAAACAGCACATAACATTATTTGCAACGCAAATACAATACCACTTTAATAATTACGTTATATACAAGCAAGTTTCTTCTAACATGACCTAGTTTTAAAGCGTTGATAATGGGTTTAAATGACGCATTTGTATGATTTACAGTGTTATACTGTTGTCATATATTGAATGTAATGACTATCGGTATCATATTACATGGCAATAATAAGTTGAATGACTCAACTTGTTTTCAACATCGTTGGGATATGAACACATGAAAACGAAACGTATGGAATTCGTTCAATGCAAAAGGGGGTTTTGATATTGATAAACATCGGACACTTATCTTTAATATTATGGGAAAATAAAAAACAGCACATATTCATATTGTGTGATTTAGTTATACCGAAGACAAACTGTTTAATTTATACAACGAAAAGGATACAGCGAAATTTCTAAAACAAATAAATCTTTTAACTAAGTTGAATTCATGTATTCACCCAAGCCTTTGTCACGAACCCGAAACGTTTAATTTGCTGTTAATCGGAACGCATTCATCCGAAATATGTTATATTGAGAACTTTAATTTGAGTGTGATATTCACAAAACCGAAACGCTGTAAAAACCGTATCCAGTCGGCATCTCACAGATCAAAATACATTTAAAACGCAATGAAATATAATAACGTTGTTGTAGTATCTTAGTGAATATGAGCCTCGCTCTGTGAAAAGGGTGTTTAATGCAACGCGTTAAGTGTCGTCCCAGATTAGCCTGTGCAGTCCGAACAGGCTTATAAAAGACGACACTTTCCGCCCAAACTGGATTTTTGCTAAAAAGAGACTTTCTTTACACGAAAACTATCATAAAAGCGGAAAGTGTCGTCTCTGATAAGCTTGTGCCGACTGCGCATGCAAATATAGGACGACACTTGACGCACATGTACTAAACCCCCTTATCTCAGAGCGCGACTCATATCGTATTTAAAACGACAGCTGCTGGAACCAAACTTCATTTGTCTGTGCCAATACTGGACACTGGACTTACACATGTTCCTGGACAATGGACTGACACGTGTTCCTGGACAATGACTGACACGTGTTCTTAGACAATGGACTGCCGCGTGTTTCTGTACAATTAACTAACAATTGTTCCTGGACAATGGACTGACACGTGTTTCTGGAAAATGGACTGACACGTGTTCCTGGACAATGGACTGACACGTGTTTCTGGACAATGGACTGCCACGTGTTTCTGTACGATTGACTAACACTTTTTCCTGGACAATAGACTAACACTTGTTCCTTGACAATGGACTGACACGTGTTCTTAGACAATGGACTGCCACGTGTTTCTGTACAATTGATTAACTCGTGCTCCTGGACAATGGACTGCCACGTGTTTCTGTACAATTGACTAACTCGTGCTCCTGGACAATGGACTAACACGTGTTTCTGGACAATGAACTGACACATGATTCTATACAATGGATTGACACGTGTTCCTGGACCATGGACTGACTCGTGTTTCTGTGCAATTGACTGACACTTGTTCCTGGACAATAGACTAACACTTGTTCCTGGACAATGGACTGACACGTGTTCTTAGACAATGGACTGCCACGTGTTTCTGTACAATTGACTTACACGTGCTCCTGGACAACGGACTAACACGTGTTCCTGGACAATGGACTTACACGTGTCCCTGGACAATGGAATGGCAAGTGTTTTTGGACAATGGACAGACACGTGTTTCTGGACAATGGACTGACACGTGTTTCTGTACAATTGACTTACACGTATTCCTGAACAAAGGAATGACAATTGTTTTTGACAATGGACAGACACGTGTTTCTGTACAATGGACTGACACGTGTTTCTGTACAATGGACTGACACGTGTTCTGGACAACTGATTGGCACGTGTTTCTTGACAATGAACGGACACATGTTTCTCGACAATGGAATGACACTTGTTTCGGGACAATTGACTGACACATGTTTCTGGACAATTGGCTGACAATTGTTTCTTGACAAATGGACTAACACATACTTTTGGACAATGGACTGACACATGTTTCTAGACAATGGACTGACATGTGTTTCTGGACAATTGACTGACACGTGTTTCTGGACAATGGAATCACACTTGTTTCTGGACAATGAACTGACGTGTTCCTAGACAATTGACTGACACGTGTTCCTGGTAATTGGTCCGTGATTATTAGTTTGTACAATATGTAAATTTCATTGACTTTTGCCAACAAACTAATGAGGTATGAACAAAATCCGTGAACTTCTGGAACACCCCTCGTATAATCAAAGATTGCTCCAGTAAACATTATTTGTCCAATTTATATCAATAGTGTGATTATACGCTCGTATTGTTTTTTTTTATGTCTTTCATATTATCCTTACGTTTCGGTGTTTGTGTCAAAATGATATTTCAGATTTACAAAACCCAGTTTGTTCTTTTTCGCTCGAACGCTCTCAGCAAATAACAAGTTTTATTATAATATTAAAAAAAAATCAACCTTGAAGCTGTCATTTAATTTTGTTGTATTGTTGGAACTTGAATATCTTGGATGAACACCATTATTGCAATGCACAGGCTGTAATAGACGCCGGCGGGGCTTTGCATTATATTGGATAACATAATATACGAGCGTTCGAGCGGATGAAAAGGGAAGTTTAAAACGCACAAAGATTTACAATGTATGTCACGCAAAACACTTAACAGCAATACGAAAATGCTTTATGGTGCAAAACGAAATATGAATACCCCACAGTTGTTAACGCCTTCCACTTCACTAACATAATGCTTGTCGCAAAATATTACTTTTCGGTGCAAAAGGTTGACCTTTAGTATTTGTACAGATTACGTTACTTCTTTTTTCTTTATGTAAAACATTGTTTCATTCCCAATCACACACTCGATGAGTGTTTCACACCTTATGTATGCATTTAGTGCAAACGTGTATAAATTCGGTTTAACTTTTGAGCCTCGCTCTGTGAAAAGGGGGTTTAATGCATGTGCGTAAAGTGTCGTAATATGGGACGACACTTCCCGCTTTTAATATATTTTTCGTTTAAAGAAAGACTCTTCTTGACAAAAATCCAGTTAAGGCGGAAAGTGTCGTCCCTGATTAGCCTGTGCGGACTGCACATAAAATGGTACATAAAATAAGCGTGCTTTCAGAGGACATTGCTGGCCCCATTTTCCGATGGTTGTCATCAAACTCTATGCAATTGCTAAACTTATTTGTGTTGTTTTTTTTACTAATACATGGTTACGGATTTGCATACGATAGACTAATAATCAATAAATTAATGTTTAATTCAGAACATCTGAAATATTTGGAAGGATGAAAGCATAATTTACCTGGACAATTTCACAAGCAATTCTCGTCGTTGGTTATTGGTCCTCACTTTGACAGTTTGGCGTAATTTAGTAGCCGTTAATTTGGTCCCTTAAGTACTCGACTCTGCGTCAAACCATGCGGGAAGTTAATGAAATTAAAAAAAGACTTACCTCGATTCAGTTGCAGTTTTATAACATTAAACTGCGCATTAATAATATCCTATATATTTATGTGGTAATAACCTTCCGATATTGGTCCTCAACCAGTAGCTACAGTGTAAAAAGTCAATTAGTATCTATTTTATCACAGAAGGTAATATTTATAAATAAAAACTGAGAGTTTGCATAACATCAGCCAGCGCAGAAATTCAAACACCTACTTTATGTCGAATGCAGGGACGGATCCAGACGTGCCTTTGCTGGCGGGAGGCGTTATAGTAAACTGACTTCCTGATACCCAAAGAAAAGTCATGAATATTTTTTCAGTCATTCATTCATTCACGCATATATTTTCGTGTTTCTGGCTATTGTGTGGGCCTCCCATTTATTCATAGTTTTGTACCACGACCACAGCAGTCAAATTTCTATTGAATTTGACGATTAATATTGTTTGATAATATCAAATTATACATGTTAATAACATGGTCTTATTTAATGACTTGTTACTGGTAACGAATACTTGTAACAACGCCTGCTTTTACGAAATCGTTTACGGAACGGATGAAGCAATCCGCTGATGCGGGAGAGGAAAAGCGACTGATGTTCATTAAGTTATTCATCGCTTAGCACGATTGCCGCACGCCGATAAGTGTAGAGAGTCTACAAACAGGATTCAAAAAGCCAATGTTGATAGTTTCCACGCTTTTATGCTGAATTGCTCAATTGTATATTTTTTAAATGTCATTCAATGATTTTACTTACAAAACTAATGTATTAGAAACAGTTAGACATTATGATAATAGTGCGGAAAAAACTTGGAGTGTCCCGAAATTCGAACCCGGAACCTTAAGGAGCAAAATCAGACTCGCTACCACTACATCAACCACACTTGTATGTTAACCGAGGTATTTTAAACGCTATGTTCGCAAAAGACATTTATTATTTGCCAAATTGTCGACGAAAAGCGTTACACTCGCTTCATTATTTTACTGATTGAGATACTTAGGTACTTATACATAATACAGACCGATATTTTCAATCGTTTGATTTAAAAAAAGTGTTATTTTACTTTAATAGTAAGCATACATTTGTTAATGAATCATTTTCCTAACTGCGATCAAGAGTTTTAAGGTGATATAGACCATTTCTCTCTCTCTCTCTCTCTCTCTCTCTCTCTCTCTCTCTCTCTCTCTCTCTCTCTCTCTCTCTNTTCAATTGCTTTTGAAAATATTAATTGTCTCCCTTCCCAGTTATGAAACTAGTAACGCTTCGTCACACACGCATTACCGAAAACAAAAACATGTCATATTAAAAGCGTCATGCGCAAATGGGTATTATGCCATATGCGACTAGAGAAGCTCGATAGCAGTCGCGCAGTTTGGTCAGGAGCTGCACTGTCCGTTAGTGAGACTTTATATGGGATAGCTTAGCTCCTGACCAGACAGTGAAGATGCGCAGGCTAGTCTAGAGCTACGCTTACCTTCTATGGATCTTTGCTAGGAGCTTCATAGCTGACAAAGTGTGGCCGGAGTCTTGCTACTCGTGGAGATGTAGAAGTGAACCGACAGGGCGCGGGAGAAGTCTTCTGAGGGTAATATGACATGATATTATATAGCGTTACTATAAAAAGTAACAAAATCACGTCGCGAACGGGCCGTTATTCGTATCTGGCGGGTCAATATAAATTATATTGGCCCGCTTAGCTGGGCCGATTTTATATCTGAGAAGAATCAGATCGCGCGACGTCAACTGAACAAAATGGCGTTTACACCCATTCTTATCCAAAGGTGATTAATACAATTTTATCCCGTTATCAGACATGCATTGTCGAAATAAACCACTGTGGAATATATTTTCCTTTTTTCGGCAATGCTGAAATATAGCTGTCACGCGCGGCGGAAGAAATTCCAAATTAAACCGTTCCTTTTAATACTTTCCTATTGAAAATATGAGAAAAAATTAAAAACAAATCGAGAATGTGATATTTTTATTGTTAGAATTAGAAAAAAAATAATATGCAACAGCAAAACATTTTTGTTTATTTGAACATTCAAATGAACAAAATGTTTTGCACATTTAGTGTAAGTCAACGGATATAAATGAAATTGAGCCACAAATAAAAAAAAAACAATAATCGGAAATAATTATACACGTAGCACATTATTTGGATAATTAACATATCGATTTCAGCTGAAACTGTGCTGCAGAAAAGATTAATGCCATTATTTAACCGAAATACGTTTTGGATTCGTTCGATGCTTTAAACAAATATTTTACTGTTAAAAAAACCACCACGTCCATATTGTTGTCCTAAATAATTCGTCAACGAAATGACGTCACACGAGATACGTCATTAATTGCTAAATCAAGTGATGATAATAAAATATGGAAAGCTGTTTCGGTAATATATTTTTAAAGAAATAATTGACGACTTAGAAAATTAATGGAATAAATCGAATACTAGGTCGGTGCCGAATAAAGTGAAGATCATTTTTCTAGGCCCGAAAGAACCATGGCTCGTGGTTCAGATTTTCTAAGCCTCGCAAAATGAACTTCGCTTTATTCGGCACCGACCTAGTATTCAATATTGTCCTGGTGCGTATATATGATGAAACTTCGAGCATGAGTTTTTACAACGGGATTACTAGTGAAAAGAGAAAACAACACAGATTGCTTTGAGTGTTTATTTTAAGCACCTCAAAATGACTGCCTTGTGACCGCTGTACCCAGGTCCAAACTGACTTTTGGAGTGAAATACTCTCGCCATTGGCCGCTAGAGACAGGTGGCCATTTTTCTCAGGTGACAGTAACGTCAGGTTGGACTGTATAAATGTACATATTTGTTTGTTTTTGTATTATATTCAAGTAAATTGCACCTGATTCAATATTATTCAAAAAGATGGAATTTAAATCATTTGAGAATGTTGTAAAATAGAAAATATTCTAGTAAACATTGTGATATAACAAGGATTGAAATACATAGTGCTTTTTGTTATATTGACTGTTTCAATGCAGTGACTCCAGCTTAATTCCTTTCTTTGTGTTTGTCATTTGAGACTCGCATGTGCATAGTAAAGATAAGCCTGCACAGTCTACACAGACTTATTACGGATGACATTTACGCTTTTATATTAAAATTTGTTTAAAGGCAGTCTCTTCTTAAGAAAATCCATTGTAGGCCGGAAGGGTGTCCCTAATAAGCCTGTTCGGACTGAGCGTTATAATCAACTAAAAAAAAGTTGGAAAAAAAAACACATGAACTTTGATTGGTGTCAAGTTCTTTCTCACATATCATATGAAATATTTTTTTTTATTTCTTAAATGCATTCTGCTTAGAATGTTCTTCAAGAAAATTTGTGGTTATGGATTCCTTGCCTGCAAAATGTTGACTTTACTTTTTACTAAAGATGAAGGTTTTACAGTAAAGTACAAAAGGTTTTGACAATTATGTTGTGAGCTAAATAATAAACAGTCACCAATTGCAAAGGGGCAATTCTATTACGGTCTCATCCAGAAATTGTCTGGGTGTTGATCTACTTTCATTCAATTATAAAAAAAAATCTGAAGTAAAAATTTAAATTATTTGATTGCTTTATACGTTTTCATCAGCAAAAATCACCTCTATTTGTATGAAATATGCAAACATAAAGTAGAAACTCGCATTAATCAATTCAAAGCACACCACATTCTGACAGAAAACTAAAACTAAACACATACTTCAAACCTCGTGTTTATATGTTAAAAATTGTGATTTGCAGGTATTCAACCCATGTGGAAGCCCCTGCAGTTGCAGCCCCTGGGGCAGCCCCTGCACGTGCAGCCCATGTGGCAGCCCCTGCAGTTACAACCTACGTGACAGCCCCTGCAGTTGCAACCCATGTGGCAGCCCCTGAAGTTGCAGCCCCTGGGGCAGCCCTTGTATTTGCAACCCATGTGATAGTTCTGAAGTAACAACCCATGTGACAGCCCCTGCGGTTGCAACCCCTGTGGTAGCCACTGCAGTTGCGGTATCTGTGGCAGCCCATGCAGTTGCGGTCTCTAAGGCAGCCTCTGCAGTTTTGGTCTCTGTGGCAGCCACTGCAGTAACAAACCATGTGGCAGCCCCTGCAGTTGCAGTTGCGGTCTCTGTGGTAGCCACTGCAGTTGCGGTCTCTGTGGTAGCCACTGAAGTTGCGGTCTCTGTGGCAGCCACTGCAGTAACAACCCATGTGGCAGCCCCTGAAGTAACAGCCCCTGGGGCAGCCCATGCACTTGCAACCCATGTGGCAGCCCATGAAGTTACAACCCATGTGGCCGCCCCTGCAGTTGCAACCCCTGTGATAGCCACTGAAGTTGCGGTCTCTGTGGCAGCCCCTGCAGTTGCGGTCTCTGTGGGAGCCCCTTCAGTTGCGGTCTCTGTGGTAGCCACTGCAGTTACAACCCATATGGCAGCCCCTGAAGTAACAGCCCCTGGGGCAGCCCCTGCACTTGCAACCCATGTGGCAGCCCTTGAAGTTACAACCCATGTGGCAGCCCCTGCAGTTGAAACCGATGTGGTAGCCACTGCAGTTGCGGTCTCTGTGGCAGCCCCTGCAGTTGCGGTCTCTGTGGCAGCCTCTGCAGTTGCGGTCTCTGTGGCAGCCCCTGCAGTTGCGTTCTCTGTGGCAGCCCCTGCAGTTGCGGTCTCTGTGGTAGCCACTGCAGTTGCGGTCTCTGTGGTAGCCACTGAAGTTGCGGTCTCTGTGGCAGCCACTGCAGTTACAACCCATGTGGCAGCCCCTGAAGTTACAGCCCCTGGGGCAGCCCCTGCACTTGCAACCCATGTGGCAGCCCCTGAAGTTACAACCCATGTGGCAGCCCCTGCAGTTGCAACCCCTGTGGTAGCCACTGCAGTTGCGGTCTCTGTGGCAGCCCCTGCAGTTGCGGTCTCTGTGGCAGCCACTGCAGTTGCGGTCTCTGTGGCAGCCCCTGCAGTTGTGGTCTCTGTGGTAGCCACTGCAGTTACAACCCATGTGGCAGCCCCTGAAGTTACAGCCCCTGGGGCAGCCCCTGCACTTGCAACCCATGTGGCAGCCCCTGAAGTTACAACCCATGTGGCAGCCCCTGCAGTTGCAACCCCTGTGGTAGCCACTGCAGTTGCGGTCTCTGTGGCAGCCCCTGCAGTTGCGGTCTCTGTGGTAGCCACTGAAGTTGCGGTCTCTGTGGCAGCCACTGCAGTTACAACCCATGTGGCAGCCCCTGAAGTTACAGCCCCTGGGGCAGCCCCTGCACTTGCAACCCATGTGGCAGCCCCTGAAGTTACAACCCATGTGGCAGCCCCTGCAGTTGCAACCCCTGTGGTAGCCACTGCAGTTGCGGTCTCTGTGGCAGCCCCTGCAGTTGTGGTCTTTGTGGTAGCCACTGCAGTTACAACCCATGTGGCAGCCCCTGAAGTTACAGCCCCTGGGGCAGCCCCTGCACTTGCAACCCATGTGGCAGCCCCTGAAGTTACAACCCATGTGGCAGCCCCTGCAGTTGCAACCCCTGTGGTAGCCACTGCAGTTGCGGTCTCTGTGGCAGCCCCTGCAGTTGCGGTCTCTGTGGTAGCCACTGCAGTTGCGGTCTCTGTGGCAGCCACTGCAGTTGCGGTCTCTGTGGCAGCCCCTGCAGTTGTGGTCTTTGTGGCAGCCACTGCAGTTACAACCCATGTGGCAGCCCCTGAAGTTACAGCCCCTGGGGCAGCCCCTGCACTTGCAACCCATGTGGCAGCCCCTGAAGTTACAACCCATGTGGCAGCCCCTGCAGTTGCAACCCCTGTGGTAGCCACTGCAGTTGCGGTCTCTGTGGCAGCCCCTGCAGTTGCGGTCTCTGTGGTAGCCACTGCAGTTGCGGTCTCTGTGGTAGCCACTGAAGTTGCGGTCTCTGTGGCAGCCACTGCAGTTACAACCCATGTGGCAGCCCCTGAAGTAACAGCCCCTGGGGCAGCCCCTGCACTTGCAACCCATGTGGCAGCCCCTGAAGTTACAACCCATGTGGCAGCCCCTGCAGTTGCAACCCCTGTGGTAGCCACTGCAGTTGCGGTCTCTGTGGCAGCCCCTGCAGTTGCGGTCTCTGTGGCAGCCACTGCAGTTGCGGTCTCTGTGGCAGCCCCTGCAGTTGTGGTCTCTGTGATAGCCACAGCAGTTACAACCTATGTGGCAGCCCCTGCAGTGACAACCCATGCGGCAGCCTCTGCAGTTGCGGTCTCTGTGATAGCCACTAAAGTTGCGGTCTCTGTGGCAGCCACTGCAGTTACAACCCATGTGGCAGCTCCAAACGTTACAGCCCCTGGGGCAGCATCTGCACCTGCAACCCATGTGGCAGCCCCTGAAGTTACAACCCATGTGGCAGCCCCTGCAAATGCAACCCCTGTGGTAGCCACTGCAGTTGCGGTCTCTGTGGCAGCCCCTGCAGTTGCGGCCTCTGTGGCAGCCCCTGCAGTTGCGTTCTCTGTGGTAGCCACTGCAGTTGCGGTCTCTGTGACAGCCACTGCAGTTACAACCATGTAGCAGCCCCTGAAGTTACAGCCCCTGGGGCAGCCCCCTGCACTTGAAACCGATTAGGCAGCCCCTGAAATTACAACCCATGTGGCAGCCCCTGCAGTTGCAACCTCTGTGGTAGCCACTGCAGTTGCGGACTCTGTGGCAGCCCCTGCAGGTGCGGTCTCTGTGGCAGCCCCTGCAGTTGTGGTCTTTGTGGTAGCCACTGCAGTTACAACCCATGTGGCAGCCCCTGAAGTTACAGCCCCTGGGGCAGCCCCTGCACTTGCAACCCATGTGGCAGCCCCTGAAGTTACAACCCATGTGGTAGCCCCTGCAGTTGCGGTCTCTGTGGTAGCCACTGAAGTTGCGGTCTCTGTGGTAGCCACTGAAGTTGCGGTCTCTGTGGCAGCCCCTGCAGTTGCGGTCTCTGTTGCAGCCCCTGTGGTTGTGGTCTTTGTAGTAGCCACTGCAGTTGCTGTCTCTGTGGCAGCCCCATGCAGTTGTAGCCCCTGTCGTAACAGGTTTAGCCTCATCCACTGAATCTCTCACAAACCTTTCAACAAATATTTGGTACTGCCAAGAACTGATCAAAAGAAAGCAAAGATTCATAGGGCAAATGCATAACTGGTGATCGTTACATAGAATGGGTAAAAGAAAAAGAAGCAAAGAAAGAAGCAGAACTCAAAGAAAACCAGCAACGTCGGGCAGAAAGATTGCAGAAGAAACTTGAGAGAAAAAAAAGGCCAGACTTGAGCAGAAACGAAAGGACGGAGAAGATGCAAATAAAAAGAGGGTTTAAACAGAAAAAAAAGAAAAGTACAAGCAGAAGAGAAGATATTGAGAGATATAGCGGCCTCGGACTCAGATGACAACATAACCGTCAAATTAACTGATTGTTTCCGGTGTGAGAAACCATATAATGATTGTGTAGAGTGCACTCATTGCTCCAGGCGCTTTCATTTTGCCTGTGTTGCAGATGAGCTCATTGAAAGCTCAGATGAACTCCCATTGGAATGCAAATACTGCTAAAGCAGTGTCGAATAACTACCATTTACTATTTGAAAACATCTAAATAAATGTGTCCAATACGAGTAAAAACGGTGGTGCATATACGTCTTTCAGGACAGTAGGCAGAATGACTGCTCTCAAAAGATGTTATTCATTTGTGTTCTTTAAAAATTGTGTTTATGTGTTTTGTTTATGACCATATTATCCTTGTAAAATTGTACCTTACAATAGTCTATGATTGAATATGAGTACTGATTACATGCATTTGTTTGTGTTGACGTTGTTTTTTTTAAAAACCTCAAACCGTTCGGAATTGGAATCAGTCATGTTCTGCACTAGGAGCATTGTTCGGAATTAGGGATAGTTGGTTGCATATTTGTTCAACCCAAAACTTCTTTCAGAATACAACGAAATCGTTTTATATCAGAGAAAATGTTCGCAGTAGTATACATCTAGTGGAGATTTATCTCTCTTTGACTAAAAGTCGTCATAATACCGAACAACATGAAAATCGGCATAGGTGTTCGGGATTTGGAGCATCGTCTCTAAGCCACAACTCAACGAAATAACAAATATCGATTGCAATTGAAACTGTACTGTAGATAACATTGATGACACTATTTGACCTTTAAGTTTAACAGGAGTCACCCAACATCAAAATTTAGTAAACGACACACTTACCTCAATGGAAACTTTAATACAATGCTTATCATAATAAAATAACAACCATATGCACTTCCATTTTCTGTTATTCCATCCCTTTATCTTAATTTATTTAAAACTACACTTTTTGAATGTTTTACGAAATCGTATGACTGGTCGAAATGATTTATTTTATTCCTTTTGAAGATTCTAATTATTCAGTAGATACAAACACACAATCAGAAATACGTTTTAAATTCGCTCGATGCTTTGAAAATAAATGTTTTACTATTTAGCATTAAATAAAACACAACGTCCGAATTGTTTTTACTAACATCCAGAGAATCAAGCTTAAAGCGGATGTTTTGTCACATAAATTACGCCAAACGAGATACCTAATACATTTCGTAATCAGTTGAATGAAAATAAAAGTACGGAAAGCTGGTTCGGTTATAAATTTAAGTGAAAGAACAAAATATAATGATATGCAATATAAACGATAACACGGCAGAGCTGGGCCGGCCATCTATAATCGGCNTAGCACAGCAATTATGGTTACAACAAGAGATGTGTTCGTCATATATTCAATAATATTCAATATTTTTGAGCGTGATCGTAACTTTAAACAAAGGCAGATATCTACTTTTCAATAAAATAGTCTACCTCGGCATGAAATCTTTCAAAGTTTCGCTAATTAATATCTCCGGCACTATTTACGCTAAAATCACAGCGTTTACTTCAGACTTTAGATATTTTTATATCCTTAATAATTTTCATTGCATTATTTTATTCCATAAAAAAATAATTAAATTTTATACAAACGCATAACTGAAAGTGATGCTTAAAAAAGCAAACTCGGCATAAAACATTACGTGTTGTCACTGAATATTGTTGCAGAGACCCATATTTTATAAATTTATCGCGTATATTTCTTATTTAACTTATATTGATTAACGATGTGATACATATCGACACTTGGTTTCATGTTTCAATTGTTTTCAATCCTACTGTGTGAAGTCATACAGTACTGTTTTTTTGGAATAAAGCGGGTGTACACTATGATTACGCTGTAATCTGTCAAATTCTTCAGTTCCATCAGGATCAGCGGGTCAAGTGATAGCCAAAATGGCGGCGGTCAATTTAGTGATTCTGGGATTGTCTATATTTAAACATTTAAACTTCAATAATGAAAGAAAATTTACCTGTACTTTATACGAAGTGTTCTTCATCGATGCCTGTACACAAGCTGTTACAACCCTCAGTTCATCGATAACGAACCGTAAAACGCGTCCACTTTCGACACAATCAATTCAGAGTTACCTTCCTTACTTTCATGTCGTGAATGTTGGCTCCTCCTATTTATCCTCGGCTAATTCCGTAAAAATTCCATATATGGAAGTTGCAAAATCGTCTACTAATGTTAATCGCCTATGTTTGTAAAAGTCGAGTGTGAAGTGGTCAACCTGAGAGTGATAGCTGATGCAGTTTCATTTCACCAACGGTAAGGTGTACTGCGTAAAGCGTGCCGTGTAGGTACATTTGATACGTGTGGCGAATTTAGTTTTGAAAGTTACAAAAGCGAATTGCAGTTTAACTAATTTGAAAGATATCAACTTCAAAGTTAAAAGTGAAAATTGAACTTGTAAAACTGAGATAATCAAAAGACCGATTACAAGCAACATTTTATATTTAAACAAATCTATTCAGTGCGATCTAAGCATAAATTGTCATGTTGACATGGCTGGATTTTTGGCAATGAATAGCCTCCTTAAGTGTCTGGTAGATTGGACAATAAATGTGACTGCTAAAGTGTTTACGATGTTTAACTACAGTCCTTTAAGGTAAACTGCCCTGATTTTCAACTGACTGAAACCATTTTGAAACCGAGCACAGAGGCCATTAGAACAAATGTACTGACCAAGTTTAACACAGATTGGACAATTAGATCTAATGTGACTTTAAAGGGACTGTAAACCACGAATGACGAAAAAAGAAAAGTTCTAAAATACCGTTTTTTTTTCAATAATTAGTTTAGATTGATTAAAATATCACGACTGGTATATTACCTTACTTGAAAAAGTGCATTTTTTCAGTATATTCGGTAATAAAATCGCGAAAATAGGTGACATAACGATATACACACTATAAATAACGCAAGTAGATTGATCTTTTTATATATAAAATATATACAATTCACTACGCATGCACAATTTACATTCCTGGGTTTACCACGTGAAGATTAATCATGTATTTTTGTATTTATTTATTTTTACTGCGTATGCATACCCAGTAAAAATAAATAAATACAAAAATAAAGTAAAATTAAAAAAAAAACTTTTTTCAAGTAATTTTATATACGTGTCGTGATATTTTAATCATATAAAAACTAATAATTGTAAACAAATACGGTATTTTAGAACTTTTCTTTTTTCGTCATTCGTGGTTTACAGTCCCTTTAATATCGAGTTGTGACAATATTTTACTATAGTCGTATAATTAAAACTACACTGCCCCTTGCTGACATATTTTTAAAAGAACGCAGCAATTTATGAACACAGTCGAGAACATATTCTGACCAAGTTTCATTAAGATTGGACTTAAATGTGATTCCAAGAGTTTAACAAGGTGTTACAAGAAACATTTCAGGAAAACTGCCCCGCCACCTGGCGGCCATGTTTTTCAGCGAACCAGAAACGGTTTCGAACTAAGCCGAGATAGAATTAAAACAACGGTTCTGAGCAAGATTCATGAAGATTTAACTATAAATGTGACTTCTAGAGAGTTAACTAGGTTTTACCATATAAGGAATTCTGCCTCGTCCCCATGTAGGCCATGCTCTTCAAAGAATCGAAACCATTTTTTGACTAAGCTGCGACACCATTAGAGCAAATATTCTTACCAAATTTCATGAAGATTATACAATAAATGTGACATCTGGAGTGTTCACAAGCTTTCTCTTTAATTTGACAACGACAACAAAAGTGCCAGAAAAAAATAAAGATAATATAATTAACAAGAGATGTGTTTGTCAGAAACACAATGCCCCCTACTGGGCCGCGTTGAAATAAATTTATATTTATCATTTGGCAGATATAGAAATTATCTCCCTTTAAAGCTTAATTACTTCCCTTGGATTTTGTTTTTTTACCTTTGACCTTGAATGATGACCTTGACCTTTCACCACTCAAAATGTGCAGCTCCGTGAGATACACATGCATGCCAAATATCAAGTTGCTATCTTCAATATTGCAAAAGTTATGACCAATGTTAAAGTTTTCGGACGGACGGACAGACAGACGGACAGACTGACGGACAGTTCAACTGCTATATGCCACCCTACCGGGGGCATACACATATTACTCTCGATTATTTCAAGCTCTCAATCCAGAATTATTAAATGGTACATCAGTGAACATGCACGATTGATACCAGAATGCATTAATTACCTTAATAGCACCGTGTCTTACATTCTTCGCGAAAACTTATTCCACTAAATTGATACATGTAAGTCCTTTATGCGTGTTGTGAAAAAAATGAACGTTCATAATTTTAATCAAATGTGGTTGGTTTACAAGTTTATCAGATTCGACAAATCGTAGTAACTAAATGAAAATTGTTATGTCAACAAACACTACACAAACATTGCGGCTCTAGAATTTGTGAATGAAACCTAAGTACTTTACCAATACTTGATGTGGCAAAAGAAAACATGTTTGTATCTAATAAACTGTCCGCGTGGAGTCAAGTCATACGATATGTGTTAGAATAAAACAACAATAGCAGAACAATTTCATTATATTTTTTCATAACATATTGGTTTAAAAAAGGTAAAGTATATTGATACACAATGAAACAAAGACAAACACAAATCAATGATGTTCAAAGCAAATAATTGTGAGATTTTGTTTAAGGAAAAATAGAAATATATGGCATTCGATTTGCTATAAACAACGGATTGTTTCTTCATTAACAAAGTATTTAAAGAGAAACAGTAATGTACAAAAACAAAAATTAATTAGAACAAGGAATGTGTCCACACGACACGGATGCCCCCAACTGTAACTTTGTCAGTACATACAAGCATAACTGTGTAAATGTCTTTGAAATATACATCGCCTTTATTTAATTAAACTATTAGTTTGCTGCATAACAGGTGTTCAATATTTAAATTTTGTTGTTTGNCAGGTTAAGCAGACACATGCATCCCCTCAGTCTCGGTCAAGTCCACACATGTTATGATTATTTTAAGTTCTCCTTCTTCCCCCACGCCACAGTCCTGTGGCACAGGTTTCCCCACCCCGTCGCAACGCTGCCTGATCTTAAGAGCTTCAAGCAGGCAGTAGCCCAACTAAGCCATTAAACCCATGGGAATTTTTTTATCCATTTTTATCCCTTGTATGCTATATGACTTTTAAATCTCTTAATCCCCTTACATCACTATCTTTATTATTGCACAAATTCTCACTTTGCTAAAAGATATCTCCCTCAGCTTTTAATATTTTACTTTACCAACAGCCAACGCGCACCCTGCCCATAATACCCGCGAGAGGCGTGAGGCAGTACTATGAGATAGAGATAGATAGACTCAAAAACATGGTTTTTGAAGAAAATCGACACTGTTGATTTTTATTGCGCTCGTATGCTCGTTTTGTCACCAAAACCATGACAACAAGGGTTCGGATCAGTTGTCATCATTATGGATTATTAAAATGTTTGAATACAAACAGGGGTTACTATTGTCGCGTGTTTCACAGAATTGTTTATTGTCCTGACCTTAATATCGGTAATGACTTCGGACTGGTACCTGCAGATTTAAGTTTTTTTCAAGAGATTTTCTTTGGAAGAATAAGATATCGGTCATGTAAAATTGATTTTCAAGCCAGTATGGTGCGCGTAACAAAATTTCGGTTCTCATAAGTTTTGAAGGATCGACATTTATTGTATATTTTTGCATCATACTAAATCATGTCCATATTTAATCATATATATTACAATGCTCTCTTCACAGTTTTGGTAGGTTGTGTACAAAGGTTTTGCCTCTTACTTGCCTCGTACCTAAGCACCCACTTCTTTGAATTGACCGTTCTAAGGCGGTAACCCCATGTCGTGTTGTATGTATTGTCCTAGATTGTATAGTATGTTGACTTAAAGACTAGCAGGTGCTGATAAGAATGTCCTCTTGATGATGTTTTTTTGAAGTTCATTATTCCAAAATATTGAATTTGCAGAAAAATATATTGTTTGAGTTAATTGATCTGACTCTAAAACTGTTCGAATGTTGTATTTTTCTTTTATATCAGTTTTATCCGTATAGATCATGGATTCGTTGTCGAATAACAAATCCACCGATGTACATGCGACAAAAATACCAGCATGTGGTTCGAATCCTTCAAATCACTTAGTATTTATTTTTCGACGTTGCTTACATGTACCTTTTTCTGACAGATTCTGGCATAAATTGTGCAGCCTAAAAATGGACAGAGAACATAACTTTGCACATGTTCTTTACTAAATGAAAGCGAATTAAAACAATAGTTTCATGCGTGTTTTCTAAAAATNTATTCATTTAAACATACTTGTATACAAAATCAATATTAGTACTCATTATATCTTTTCCATTATTATTTAAACAAAATGGCCATTTCCATCAATCTTTGATTTTTTAATTCTTTTGTCTTTGAATAAAAAGTTGACTTGTTTCCATATTCCCCATGACATATTTTTTTTCAGACACAAACAAAAATAAAAAAATGAGTGTTGTGTAGCTTACAATTTTTATGATTAATAATATTTGATGTTCCAAACTGAATAGGATTTTTATACATTTTTATGCACCCGGTAGGGTGGCATATAGTGATCGCACTGTCCGTCTGTCCGTCCATCTGTCCGTCCGTCTGTCTGTCTGTCCTTCTGAAATTCCGTCACAATGGTCATAACTTTTGCAATATTGATCATTGCAACTTGATATTTGGCATGCATGTGTATCTCATGNCTCGTTCATTGACGTAAACGTTCCTTGCAAACGCATAAGTATAAATCTTATAAAAATTTGGGTTGTTATTGACTGTTAAACATATACACACAATTATAATAAACTAAAACGAAAGGTTTCAGTTGAAAACGATCTATAATATAATCAGGTTGTGGCTATTTATCTTTCAAAATTTTTCAACTGCTCATGTTCTCAGAAACAACTAAAGGGAGTTAAACTCTACATTCATACATGCACAATAATACCTCTAAATGTGGTGGTATACTGATGTTATTAATTTATGAGTGTACAAATGCATGAAGACTCTAATAATGCAAAAGAGTTTATTAGATAGCAGACTTACACAGTGTACACTTTTTTTATTCCCGTTCTTATCATCAAATATGTTGTATATGCGAAATAAATTGTCCTACTTAAAAAGTGGTAAAACGTATCAATAACATTACTCATATTGGTAATTTATAGTGGAGTATAGCAATTTGAAATTGAAAAGTTACGAAGGAATTTGAAACGTTTTGTTTGACTTATTTGATCCTAGACAACTGACGTTGAATAACTACACCAACGTGTTGACGTGTATGATCGTTGTTGTCCTTGAACAAATTGGTGTCAATACTCACATGTACACATTTAAAGACGGGTATAACAAACCCGAAACAATCGCACAATATAACAAGATTTGTTTATGGAGGAAGTTAGAAAGTTCAAATAAGAATTCCACGTTTGTATATTTGTGGCACGTCTTGGAGATGTCTCCAGTCTCAACGAGAGAGCATGGCACCACGTCAACCAGCATCTGAAGTTCAATGCCAATTTATGAATAGTAATACTGAATAATGCCAAGTAAGAGGTTAATTTACAGCACAACACAGCAAACAGCAACACACAACATTGCAATGGACAAGTCATCTTTTAATATAATTACATGCGATTAAATAAGGCCTGTTGGGCTTTCATAATCGCTCTTTATAGTATGTTTTGTTAGGATCACAGAAATCGTTAAATAAGACAAGACCTCATTATACAAAATTGGATATATCATTGTTAATTTATGTGAACAGTTAACGTACAATGTATACAACTTCCACTAAATTGTATTGATATGAAATAAAATGTATCTTGAAAGAGCTTTGCGTTACAAAATAAAAGGATTGTTTGAAATGCATTACACATTAGTATATGTGCTGCAATGTTAGATTAGTATAAATGCTTTTTTTATTTTTGTTACATTAGGTAAATTAGGTATGCAATTATATAAGCGTATAGCAGTTCCAAAAACATAGCTGTAGAATGTCACCACGTAGCATGTAAATGCGTTTATTCGCGTTTGATCATGCGAATGAATGCAATTTTGAAATCATGCATTTGTTTCGAGCGTGAGAATAGAATGTTGCCACAGGACATACACATATATGAATACATTATCTACGATTTAATGAATTAAGGAAACGATGGGAAAATCGTATGGATATTTTAACGTGTTTGTAAGGAAGTTATTCAGTCATACAATAAAGAAAAACATAGTACTTTTATAGATACGTGCTATCTTTCCGCTGCTGCACTCAATACTCAGACGGCAACCGTTCAGTGTGGAACCACACACACATCGACCTCCCTTGTTTATTAAAAAAAAAAAAAACATCGGTTACATCATTATGATATACGATTATTCATTATTAAACATTTTGAATAACCCAGCAAGCAAGATGTATGGGATCTTTATAGGTATCCATATAGTTTCATTTGGGCAACCTATATGGCTTTTGCGCTTGGAAACCATTTGGGACCCATATGGGCTGCATATGGGTTCTTTATGTGCCCATGACTATCAGCCGGAAACCGACAAAACCCGAACTTGATGGAGAAAAAAGGCAATAACAATCTTTAAACGTATCATTTGTTAAATGGAATTAAGAAGCTTATTTTAAGACACCGGATGTGTTTAATATAAGGAACTGCATGCTACGAAATGTAATCAATACCTCGCTAAAATCGACATACGTGTAGCCACTACAGCGACTAGCACACTCTTGCAGTGAGTTCATCTGCATTTAGTGGCAATTCTCCGTGGTGATGACATAGCAGCCGAGGTACTTCAACTCTAGAATGTTCTCGACAATGGCATTTTGTACAAATGAACGACTATTTCAGAACCACTTAATACTTCTTTTCATTTATGCCAAAAGACAACTTCAAAACACTTTGCGAACACTTAAACAATACACTGAATGGATGCATGTTCGCGGCACTAGAATCCAAAAATGGCAATGACTCAAACAGTTTTAATTTGATGCACTTTTGACATTGACTTTCGGAATACAAATACTGCTTTACTTAAAATACTGCTTTTGTAGTGAAAAGTATTAAGGTATCTATTATCATAACAAATACATATGGCGCACAATGTTTTGACGTTGCCTTTTCATCTGATGACGTCGACGTCATTTAAAATTTACTATATAATCTGATCAATTGGGTATGCCCTAAAAAAAGAGAGTATAAAAACTTCAATGAATTACTCATTACCATGACAACCAACCAGTATGTGTTGCTGTTTCACAACATGCTGTGTGTTTTTAATACTAATGTACATTTTTATAATTTTCACGATGACGTATAATGTATAAATATACGTTTTCAATGTATTTTTATATACCATAACATATTTTCACACGTATTTATCATGTTGCCTTAGCAACCATAATAAAGCGATATTTATTATAAAACGGTTGTATTCCTATATTTAATAGATTGCCCTTTAAGATAAAAGTAAATTCATTTTATTCTGTAAAAGGGCATATTTAAACCCTTCGTGAACCTAGCCCTTTGGGCCAGTTCGATCAAATACAATGTATTGTCCTCATATCCTTTTACAAAGAACCAGCACGTCTTAAAAATAATATTTAAAGGTTATTTTAGGTGTGTGTTTATGTATACTTACAGAGCACATGATTTTTATCTCACTTTACAATCGATAATATAAATGTATTAAAATATTGTAAAAATGCCCATTCACGACGCAAAATTAGTCCACGACTTTTGTACATCATAGTTTTTTGTTATTGAAAATATTTGTTTTGATTTATGTTATAACAAAAAATCAAAACACATTTAATATCAAATATCCATGCATCAGACCGGATAGTTTTAGAATGAAAACAACGATACACAGTTTTTAGATTGACCAATAAACAATAATTTATAGAAAAAAACAACTATTAAGAATGACAATATTGTCAAATTGAGTTTTTATATAAGCTGGATTTAAACGTTAAACAAAAAATTTAATATTAAGGATGCTTCGTTTCAATACAAAAAAAAACTATTTTCAAGAAGTCACGAGCCGTTAAAGTCTTACCATAATTGATACTCAATTATTGTGTTTTATGACAATATAACAAATACAAAAAAGTTCCAATATTGGTATTAATGATAAAAACTGAACTCTGCAGCCGCTCTTACCGGGTATTACCGTGGTAGTCGTGGACAACGTAGAAGTCGGTGTAGTTGATGCCGCAGTGGGCTGTATAGTGGACAACGTAGAAGTCGGTGTAGTGGACAACGAAGAAGTCGGTGTAGTGGACAACGTAGAAGTCGGTGTAATGGCCAACGTAGAAGTCGGTGTAGTGGACAACGAAGACGTCGGTGTTGTGGAAAACGTTGAAGTCGGTGAAGTTGATGCCGTAAAAGTCGGTGTAGTGGACAACGTAGAAGTCTGTGTAGTGGATGCCGTAGAAGTCTGTGTAGTGGATGCCACAGTAGTCTGTGTAGTTGATGCCACAGTAGTCTGTGTAGTGGTTGCTACATAAGGAATGTTAATATATAACTTTCTAAAATATTGTTTATTTATGGGGACAGTTTACATTAATGACTTAACTAATACATTAATTAAAACAAGAATATTTGTGCTAAGCTTCTTAATTTATGTATTAAAAATGATTGGGTGTATAGTTGATGCTTGCAAATGATAGGGTGCGTTGCTGATGCTTGTTAATGATAGGGTGTATTGTTGAGGCTTGCACATGATTGGGTGTATTGTTGAGGTTTGCAAATGATTGGGTGTATTGTTTATGCTTGTATATGACGGTGTGTGTTGTTGACGCTTGTAAATGGTTGGGTGTATTGTTGATGCTTACAAATGATTGAGTGTATTGTTTATGCTTGCAAATGATAGGGTGTATTGTTGATGCTTGCAAATAATAGAGTAAATTGTTGATGCTTGCCAATGATAGGGTGTATTGTTGATGCTTGCCAATGATTGGGTGTATTGTTGATGATTGTTAATGATTGGGTGTTTTATAGACGCGTGTAAATGGTTGGGTGTATTGTTGATGATTGTAAATGATTGGAGTGTTTTGTTGACGCTTTCAAATGATTGGGTGTATTGTTGATGCGTGCAAATGATAGGTTGTATTGTTGATGCTTCCAAATGATTCGGTATGTTGTTGATGCTTGCAAATGAAAGGGTGTATTGTTGATGATTGCAAATGATTGGGTGTATTGTTGATGCTTGCAAATGAAAGTGTGTATTTTGATGCTTTTAAATGATGAGGTGTATTGCTGATGCCTGTCAATGATGGGCTTGTATTGTTGATGCTTGCAAGTGATTTTGTGTATTGTTGATGCTGGCAAATCATTGGGTGTTTTGTTGATGCTTGCCAATGATGGGATGAATTGTTGATTCTTGCAAATGATAGGGTGTATTGTTGATGCTTGCAAATGATTGGGTGTATTGTTTATTCTTGTAAATGATAGGGTGTATTGTTGGTGCTTGCAAATGATGGGATGTATTGTTGATGCTTGCCAATGACGGGGTGTATTGTTTATGCTTGCAAATGATTTGGTGTATTGTTGATGCTTGCAACTAATTGGGTGTATTGTTGATGCTTGCCATTGATGGGGTGTATTGTTTATGCTTTCAAATGTTTGGTGTATTGTCGATGCTTGCAAATGATTGGGTGTATTGCTGGAATAGTAATAATGTTTAATCCAATAACGTTTTTACGTTGACATCCGAACGAACTAAAACATTCTGTTTGCAGTAAATAGAAGCTAGAGTAGTTATGGTGTTATCTTGCTATAGTATTTATGCCTGAAAAAACATACAATACAAAATGTTAAAATATATTAAGAACCTTACCTGCTTGTCTATAGATCATTATCACACAAATTGTCATATGAAATGTGCCGCCAGTGCTATTTCCAGTGACTCTGACAACTTGAAGTGCGCTTGGTGGATTCAAAAACATTTCCGCAATTGTCGAGTTTTTCGAAGTAAATGTTTGAATTTGAAGAGATTCGTCCAGAAGACCCAGTGATAAAAAGATATCATTAAACTGTATTGTTCCTTAAAGATAAAAGATGCGTTGTTAGAATACGCTGCATGTTTGTAAATCGTCCAGAATAAATATAGTTTTTTTTTATTAAATATAATACATACAATGTATGCATGTATATGATCATACAACATAGTGATTGTACAAAGCAATAAAGTTCAGACATNATAGGGTGTATTGTTGGTGCTTGCAAATGATGGGATGTTTTGTTGATGCTTACCAATGATGGGGTGTATTGTTTATTCTTGTTTATGATAGGGTGTATTGTTGGTGCTTGCAAATGATTTTGTGTATTGTTGATGCTTGCAACTGATTGGGTGTATTGTTGATGCTTGCCATTGATGGGGTGTATTGTTAATGCTTGCAAATGTTTTGGTGTATTGTCGATGCTTGCAAATGAGTGGGTATATTGCTGATGCTTGCATATGATGGGTGTATTGTTGATGCTTGCAAATGATTGGGTGTATTGTTGATGCTTGCAAATGATTGGGTGTATTGTTGATGCTTGTTAATTTGTTGGTGTTTTGTTGATGCTTGTAAACGATGGGGTGTATTGTTGATGCTTGCCAATGATGGGGTGTATTGTTGATGCTTGTAAATGATTGGGTGTATTTGTTTCACGCTTGCAAATAAGTGGGTGTATTGTTGATGCTTGAAATGATGGGGTGTATTGTTCATGCTTTTAAATGATTGGATGTATTGTTGATGCTTGCCAATGATGCGGTGTATCGTGATGCCTGTAAATGATGGGGTGTATTGTAAATGCTAGCCAATGATGTGGTGTTTATTTAATGCAAGCCAATGATGGGGTGTATTGTTAATGCTAGCCAATGGTGGGGTGTATTGTTAATGCTAGCCAATAATGGGATGTATTGTTGATTCTTGCCAATGATGAGGTGTAGTTTTGATAATTGCCAATGATGGGGTGTATTGTTAATTCTTGCCAATGATGGAGTGTATTGTTAATGCTCGCCAATTATTGGATGTATTGTTAATGCTAGCCAATGATGGTGTGTAGTGTTGATGCTTGCCAATGATGGGGTGTATTGTTAATGCTAGCCAATGAAGGTGTGTAGTGTTGATGCTTGCCAATGATGGGGTGTATTGTTGATGTCTGCATACGAGGGTGTGTATTGTTGATGCTTGCCAATGATGAGATTCATTGTTGATATCTACCATTGATGGAATTATAGGTGTATGCAAGTGATGGAGAGTGTTGCTGATGCTTGCAAATGATGAGGTGTATTATCGATGATTAAAGCTCAACACGTTTATAAATTGTGCCTTAAATTGCATTTGTATTTGAACTTAAACAAGTTTGATGTGTGTAGATTCTGTATTACTATATAAAGCAATAAACATGCACAATTAACACAAATTGGTTTCATGTGTGTGAGATTATTTTACAAAACATGGCATCCGATTTAATAAGCTTCACTTTATATCTGCATAAAAAAATAAAACAATTATGATAAATATATATTAATGTATACATTTACGAAAATCGCGAGAGTTGTGCGAGTTAGATGTGTTTATTGCCTTACACAATACATACTCGAAATTATTTTAAATGTAACCCATGTAAAGAGAATGAAGTAATTAGGACAAGAATACATGTACTTATAAATGTTAGAGCAAAGATAAATAAATTCATGTATTGTAATGCAGGAATAGGTTTTAATTAAATCAGTCTGTTTTAGAATTGTTTAAGGAAAGCTACTGGTTTGTGAATCTTTGCTCTATGTACCATTAAAATTTGATTCGATTTATTTCAGTTCTGAAATGAAGCAACTGTATTAAATAGGTTACCAGAACACTAGTTCATTTGTATACAAAAATGTAGACGACATTAGGAAGCAATGACACTTGAGAAAATCAAAGATAAGTCAAATCGAGGTTTGAAGCCAAACTGTTGTATATGTTTATCATTTCTTCATGAGGTACAATAGTTTCACGCTGAACCTCCATTTGCGCAGAAAAAGAAGTTCCGTTTGCAGTGAATAGATATTGCCTGAAATTTACATTTTGATGTTAAATACAATGTTAATATCATTTTATTTATATACGTGCATGTCCTAGTTTGTTGTTAAAATAATCCACGGCCGGAAGTTAAGCGCATTCTATCAAATCACTCGTGCTTTGCAGGCGTAGTTTAACTACTAACGGTTAGGTGGTGAATGTGTGGTTAACGTTAAGAAATCAACTATCGGGTAGATATGTAAAAATCTGACAGAGGCCTTACCTTTTCAGTATTCAAGCGAAGCAAAACATTTGTAAACATATTCAAACCTTAAATTTTGCTGTACTGATACACGAGTATGAAACATTTCTGATCAGTTCAACAACACTTTTGAGATCAGATAAATTGAATTACTCTTGTTTTGTGAACATTGAGTTGTCATTGAGGTGATTCAATTTATTTAATTGATAAGATGTATGAATGTTATGTTATCTTACAAACATGTACACAGTGTATTTAAATTGATAGTAATTAACCGCAATTGAATGATTAAATAAGAGTTAACATATTTAGTTATAAAATGTATTGCTTTAACGTTGAACATATTCCCTTTTTCATAATTGTTTTCAACAAACCTCTAAAAATGTTTCGAAAACAACACCAAGGAATATTATCATGTCGCACAACACTTTGGTGTCAACCCAATATTGAAGTTAAACTTCAAAATACGTTACCGTAGGAAAGCACTTTGATGTAAACCAGACTTTGGTATTGAACACCGTGCATTAAGTTCGATGTTTGGTGTTCGTGATCATAAAAGGAAATTGGACGGTTGTTGTACATAATCCGTCCCCTTAGCCTAATCCTCCTAACCATCTTAATCATTATCAGCCGCAGAAAATCACAATTATCATCAACAACAGCACCAACAACGAAATCGCTACTCCCAAGATCATGTTCATTATCATCATCATCATCAACAACAATACCATTCTACCTTCACCGCCATTATCTCTGAATGATTTTATTGTGATAATCAGCTTAACCGTCATCATATTAATATCATGGTATGAGCCTTTTCAGGATATATCACGTGATATGTACGTCATCATTATGTGAGTACTCATCAATATAACGTGCTATGTACGTCATCATTATGTGAGTACTCAGGATATATAACGTGATATGTACATCATCATTATGTGAGTACTGAGCCTTTTCAGGATATATAACGTGTTATGTACATCATCATTATATGAGTACTGAGCCTTTTCAGGATATATAACGTGTTATGTACATCATCATTATATGAGTACTGAGCCTTTTCAGGATATATAACGTGTTATGTACATCATCATTATATGAGTACTGAGCCTTTTCAGGATATATAACGTGTTATGTACATCATCATTATATGAGTACTGAGCCTTTTCAGGATATATAACGTGTTATGTACATCATCATTATATGAGTACTGAGCCTTTTCAGGATATATAACGTGTTATGTACATCATCATTATGTGAGTACTGAGCCTTTTCAGGATATATAACGTGTTATGTACATCATCAGTATGTGAGTACTGAGCCTTTTCAGGATAAATAACGTGATATGTACATCATCATTATGTGAGTACTCATCACATGTTACAAAGCAATAATTTATTAACCAGACATGAGTATTCCTGATATAACCATTTTAAAATCGAATTTCTATTCAGCGATGATTGCAATTTAAATAATCCGGCAATGAGAAAAATGCTGCTGATTAAGCTGATGTTAATTATGGCGATTATGCTGAAGACGGTTTAAATATAATATGACGATGGTGTTATTGATGATGATAATAATAAGGATGCTGGTGACTTTGATGATGAGTTTGAATAATGACAAGCTCGATGAAGATTATGACGACGACTATGATAATTATGATTGAATTGTCGAAATGCCTTTAACTACGCACAACCAAAGTGTGTTTCGTTTCTTATACGTATGTACTACTTTAACGAATCGCGGTGCTATCCATAAAGCTGACGAACTTTGGTTTTGAAGACCGCAGTTGGGTTTTCACCAGTGTGCGGTAGAACAGTGCCCTCTGTTTACACAATATCGAGATAGTGTAGAGCTGTCAGCGCTTTGATTTATACATACCGACAACGGCGTGCGATTCACACTACACATCCGTACATGTACGTCCAATCAAGCGCCGCCTTCACGGTATTTATAGAGATAAAAAATTTAACGCGCACTCACAATTGTCATTCGGAAAACCGAACATGTGTGCGCCAAAAAACAAAGTACATTTCGCGGATCGGTTTTTGCAACTCTTTCACAAGTAATATCAAGACAACGAACGCTTCTGAAATATTATTTTATACTAGTATATTATCTTAATATGGGTATGATAACAAAACACTTTTTCCGTTTGGTGTTTATTCTATGTTGACATTTATAGGCGTGCATCAGTCCGTATAACGTTAGAATTAAAACAATTTTCTTAAGTTTACAGCTGTGCATTATAACGGATCCTCTTAGAATACACTTTAGCAAGTAAATCGCTATGCACCAGAATGACGAATAATTTTATTAATACCAGTACACGGTAATTAATCGAAAACTATTTCTAAAAATAACCATAGAGAAATAATATTGCAATCATGTCGAGTTATTTTATTTGCTGGATTTTAACTTTTAACCAACTTTTACATTTTTATGATACTCCGTTCCAATAAACTATATATCTATATATATACACACTCAAAACAGAAAATATCAATGTAGTATTAATCTGAAATTAAGATAAAGGTCCGAAAAAGAACACTTGTATGCGTATTTTGCCTTACTTGGTAAACCTATGATGGTCACTGTAAAGGTATCAGTAAGTGTTGTGGTGCCATCTGTTATGCTGAAACAAAATTACAAAGCACATTTATCAACAGGTGATTTGCCTACTTTTCGAAACTGCAGTTTTGAAGCGAGTTCTTAAAGTAACGTTCACTGTAACTACTGTGGACGTTTTAAAGTTCAATTTATAAAATAACGTGTTTGGTAGAGTTACGACGTCAGATCATCTACTAGTATTAGATTAACAAGGGACTAAATTGTCACAAAACCAGGTTTTCAATTGGAAAAAAAAGTATGATAAAGGGAGACAACTCAAAATGTGCATTGTTACTGATTGTCTCTAGTTACCCCCCTTGTGTCAATTTCAATAAAATTCAATCTATTTTCTCAAAGTGTGACCTTGACCTTGGAGATATCGAAGTAATTCTTTCGCGACACACACCGTCCAATGATGGTGAACAAATGTGCCAAATGATTTTAAAATATGACAATAAATGACATAGTTATGGCCCGGACAAGCTCATTTATGGCCATTTTTTACCTTTGAACTCAAAGTGTGACCTTGACCTTGGAGATATCGACGTAATTCTTTCGCGCGACATACCGTCCAATGATGGTGAACAAATGTTCCAAATGATTTCAAAATCTGACAATGAACGACATAGTTATGGCCCGGACAAGCTTGTTCCGCCCGCCCGCCAGCCCGCCAGCCCGCCCGCATTCGCCTATCTAATAACCAGTTTTTTCCTTCGGAAAACCTGGTTAATAATATCCTCGAGCAACGGATGTCCGTTGACAGGTTATAATATTGAACGTATGTGGACTAAGAGAATTTGTATTCAGTAAGGGGCAATGTTCTGGACAAAGGAAGCATGCATACGTATGGGACAATTAAAAACTTACGTCACGGTCAGGGTATAACTCGAGTAGCCGTTGGTTTTAAGGGTAGCCTCGGTACAGTACAGTTTGTCATCCGCCATATTAAACTGCCCATCAGGATTCTGAGTGAAGCTGTTAAATTAAAATGTAACATTGACTTAATGTAAGAAAAAGCATACGTATTTTCAATGCAAATGTGCATCGTCCATCATAACTTATAGCCACACTCCAAAAATGTGTTGTTTTTTTTAACTAAGAGAAAACGTGCGTATTGGAAAAACATTTTTCTGTAATTTCTTACAAGCAATAGTTGTTATGCCACACATTTACAGTAAATTATAAATTTCATTCCAACCAAGCGCGTTCAACAATATAGCCAACCTCCGCGCAGAGATTTGACTGGAACCAGCATAGCTGGATCAAATTATATGTGAGAGCAGTGAACGACAACTCTGCGTGGAGATTGCAATATAGCTTGTACGGTGTTTGTTTTACGGCTAGTCGTATTTTGCCTATCACGATATTGATATACCGATATCGCATCTTAATTTCGTTATATCGCATCCTTTTATCGCAAATTTGCATCGCAATATCGCATCCTCACATCATGAATTTGCAATATGTTCTTTTTATTAACAAGGTCGGCAACAAGAAAATACGATTCGAAGGCACCAGATTTCGAAAACGACCTCACCAAATCACGATGCGAAATTAAGATATTAATATCTCGCTCTCACACCGTGGTTAAGAGTTCTCGTCGGAGCAGAGGCCGAAAACGCGATCTCGCGATATTTAATTCGAAATCTCGCTTTACGATTTCATATGCGCATACATTTTATACTATCGCTGTTTTGACTTTCAATATAACAAGTATATAATTTCATGACACAATAAAAACGAGTACGTCAACCTGTATAATGTATAAATTAGTCACAATAAGGGAATATGTGTATAAGATGGTAACGTCAATTCAATTGCGACTGAATTGAACATAAAAGGGACTTGTTCACAGTTTATCAAAATGAGAATTTTTCAACTTTTTGTCACAGATTCGAGAAATATATGAACAATGTACATCAGTGTGCAAAATAACACTAATGCCGCAGACTTTTACTGAAAATACACTTTCGTTTACGAAAAATCATCGTTAGAAATTGATCAAATTATAAAGCGTCTCAGACGCGAAACGATTTTAAAATTTCGATTTCTTGTGTTATCGTTATATTTTGAAACAAGACGTGGATGGTTATTCAAAGTATAAAATAAATGACAACCCATGTGAAGATTCTTGTTTTTATATTGGAGCTCTTTAGTTGAGATGTTTATATTTATCAATTTAAAGCATTTAATGACAAACTTCAAAACATACCAAATCTGTGAACAAGTCCTTTAAAAGGCCAACTGTAAGCTTTTGGAAAACCCCAATAATACAAATCATTGATTCGTATTGTAAATGGGAAATATCGGAAAACGCATAGACTTAAAGCAGATTATTACGTAGCACATGAAAAGTGTGTAAATATTCGGTCTTACGATGAGACAAGTTTAATGTAACGCGTCATGTTCCGAATTTGCGACCTTTTAAAAAACTATGGCGAGCATGCGAAAAACGATGAGAAGACACGAAATTACCAGGGTATATTATATCAACATGTTCTCGCTTTCTCGCCATTTATTACCGACATAGAGAAACAACTAGTGGCCTAACAGAACACCGTACTTGATGAATGTGTCAATTCTACCAATAGTGAATTGATTAAGTAAAGCTTGACAATATTGATCTGGCGCTCGTGAACTCCAAAGTTTACGCATGTAATGATTTGTTTCCTGTTTTTTGCATTTGGAATTTTCGTGCGCGTATTAAAAATATTTGACGGCAGATGCATTTTGTTGCATTATCTGGAATGGCCTGATAGTTACTGTGTTGTGGTCTTCACTTATGTATGACGCGTCCGGTGTTAGAACACGATTGTAGTATTAAATNCAACTACTAGAGCGCTTGACTGTAACTCCGTCAATTGTGGGTTTGAATCCAAAACAGCTACACAACTTGTTTAATGATAAGCAATGCTACCGTGTCTCTGATTAACGTATGCCATTTTCTCTTCATGACTTCATTCCACTGATTGTATCTCGCTTAATTCACGCCTTTTAATGATATGATACATCTGTTGTACTGACGAATTTAAACAGCATGACAAAGACCCATTTGTTACATGACCATTTGATAATTGGCTTTGTATTTATTTAACATATAAGCCGACTCAAAAGACAGACAAGGCACACTGTTTGGATTTTAAATGCATGTAAATATTATGCGTTCATTACACATGAACACCTTTATAAATTTAGGCATTGTTTTATTGCCATGTTTAGCGTGCAATATACGTCCATATAAAGATGTTATACTCTTCGGAACGCCATTCGTGTTTCCTTTAATGACTCGATGTCTCTAAACTGCCTGTACACTACCCCAGCTTCCCCTGAATGTTCGGCTGCTTTGGTCCCGGGCGTAACATAATTTCCATTTAAGTTTGCATCGGTGCACATTGAATACCACCAGCCCCCATGGTTTATTAGGGCACATCCGCCAAGATAGCTATTGTCATGGTCATACGCTAAAAACTCATGTCCGTTGGAATACGGAGTCAGTCCATCACCTGTAAAACAAAACAAGACATGCCTAATTATTATATGCTAATTAACATCACTAAGATTATACAGAAGCCAGCATCGCATGTAATTGTTTCAAAAAAACATCACCAAAATAATGTCCACGATGTGCAAATAAAATACGTCTTGCTGCTTTACTCAAATTTACTAGTACACGTTAAACTCAAATATCGATCGAAGTTGCAAATATGTACAATAAAATATTTAAACAGAACAGATATGTGTATACTGTTCGCAAATGGTCATTCGATTTCCTTACGTTCATATATGTCATTAGTGTAAAACAAAGTCATCGCAATTTACAATCAGCCTAAAACGACGTGCCATATCATATTTTTTTAATTAAGTTGCGAATTAGTATAAATACTAGATGGGTGGAACTGTTTGCAAGTGTCTCACAAATAACAAGTGTTTCGTTGTGAGTTACGTCTGAGTGTAAGCCAAATGTCACTAAATAATTAGAATGTACTTGTGTGTGTTAGGGTATGGTAAACTCTAACCGTAGCGACACACCGTCTCCTCACTTAGAACATGTACATTATTTCAAAATTTAATTACGATTTGTGACATTGTGTGACGTCATTAAAGAGATTACCTAATATTTCGTTATGATCCGTTTCATGTTCCGCATTCATACATGTATCCTTATGTTATATCGATATTGGTTCATATATTAACTTTACCATTGAATGAATGGATGATGCAATAATTTGTTTTAATAAGCATATCGCCGGATAATATGGCTTTTAATTTTGGAAGTTTTGATATTTTCTGTAGTAAGGTGTTTATTAAATGATTTCTTAACATATATACCTGAGACTTGTTTTTTTGTTATGTCCAGTAAAATATTGTCGCTTATAATTATGCAAAATGTCCCTGGACACTGTTCGCGGGTGCTGGAAAATGTAAGTAGTAGGACAATCGTTTAGAATAAAAAAAATGCATGGCGTACCCATATTTTTATGCAATGATTTTGTTTAAGTTAGCATTACAGTTGCACAAACCAACAACGCTCTACGGGGAAAATGAGCATAAGCTTTATCCATTTTTAGCCTATCTTACCAACACAGACTTTGGAGTGCCAGTGCTTGACACTACCGATGACTTTATGGTACTATATTGTGTTTAAATTTACGGAAATACCAATGACTGTTGATATAACCATTTCAACCGTAGTGGAAAGAGTAAAACTGCCTTTTCTTAATTGACGTGTATTCAACAAAATAAATCAACGGATGAAAAACTTAAAACATAACTCACTTGAAACTTTTATTGCGTGTTCGTCTTTACAAACACATCTTCCCAGTGCCACGTTCAGCTTGATTTCATGGAATCGCCACATACACATACAACGTCTAGATTTAAATGACTTACCCGCAGTACCAGTTCCTGGATCCACATGCAGCGTGTAGTTTGGTGCTACCGACAGTCGAAAGTTGGTAAACACTTCATACGCCTTAGACCCACTCGCTGCCGTCAAGTCGATCCGTAGTTCTGACTGCGCGTTTGAGGTCATGGCAAGTATGTACTTCAAACCTGAGAAACCAATCATTTACACAATATAGTAAACCTAAAAATCTGAGAAATGTGCCTGGAAAAAAGTTGGTTGGCATTTTTGAGGCATGGCTTCTTTATATGTTTTTTGGTATCTACATACCCTCTGCTGAAAATCTAGATGGGATGTCACCTTGTCAGGTGCTTGACATCCCTTTAATTAGGTCAAAGGTCAATGGGTACAGTTTTCAGTTATTTAGGAGATGAAATACATCTCATTGTGATTTATAACCAAAATTGAAAAGTTTAAGGCGGTAATATTGTCTGAAAATGAACCTGCTTGGATCTAATTAAAATTGTATCTATTCTTGTGTTCACTTATAAAGGTCAAAAGGTCATTTAGTGCACCTTTATGCCAAAATAAACATGACAACTGGCATTGAAAATCAACAGAATAAAAAATTATGTTCAAAAAGTATGTTTTAAACAATGGAATAGTTTTTGCTAATTTTTGTTAACTATATAAACATATTTGTAAAGTAAAAAGAAAAATTAAAAGGATCCATTATATATATATAATGAAGTACAACGAACGCTTAAAAAAAGACTGAAACTCATTTGTGTATTTCAGTATGTTATTACATTATTTTTAAGTGTACATTCTTCATCCTGTTTAAACTGCATATATCTTATATTGCTGATCTAATCCCTGTTGACTTCGTGCTTGTACAGAAAACAGTCTGTACCGCCCTGTGGCGCATATAATGAAGCAACATATCAACAAAGTCATAGTGTAACCAGACCAGGAATGCTACCTATTCTGTGTGCACCGTCAGATGAGTACGACACAATCGTAACTATCATAAATAGATTTGAAGAAATAAGTAGGCATGCTGGACAGAAATACACTGTTATAACTGCTGACCAGCCATTATTCAGCAAAGGCAAAGAAATATTATGGGCAAATAAAGAACGTTACAAGAATGTTATTTTTATGATGGGAGGACTTTATGTATGCTTCAATTTTCTTCGCGCGGTCGGTCAACATTTTGAATGTTCAGGATTGGAGGACGTATTTCTTGAAGCAGGTGTATTTGGACCAAATGCTGTTACTAAGGTTATGGATGGAAAGGCATATTATCGTGCGGTTAGGGGCCATATGCTTGCATATGAGGCGATTTGGAGGTTAAAGTTAAGATATTTTCGTCAGTGGTTAGAATCTAAGGAAGAAGAAATCCCAGAACTTGAACATGAAGTAATAGAGTTAGAGGTTGCTTTTGAAATGAAAAGTCGCTTGAACCAAGATAATATTCGTGAAGCAAATGATAATCTTCTTGAAGCAGTCAAGGAGAAAAAGATAGGTGAATTACTAGACAAATTCGACAAAGAGGAAAGTGTAGTGAAGAACTTTTCTATCTGGAATTCCTACCTACATTTGGTTGACATCCTTATGAAGTTCATTTAAGCCCAAAGAACAGGCGATTGGCGGTTGCATAATGAAGCCTTTTTCGAGATGCTACCGTGGCTAATGGTGTAGGACCACACCAACTATGTCCGTTGGGGTCTTGTATATCAAGCAGACATAAAAGCATTTGAATATTTAGCACCTGAATTGTTCAAAGAGTTTATTGAAGGTCACTTTGTAGTAAGGCTGAATCATGCAACGGAATTCCTGTCGACAAAGCTACTGAGTGGGTAAACAGAATGTGTAAAACGACAGGGGTATTATTTGAATAACAAGACAGGACCAGGCAAAAGTAACAGTCCAAAACATTTGCATATAATATAAAGAAGTGAAACTCCAGAAGCTGCAGCAGTATTGCATTTTTATCATACACACCTTTGTGGTCCTTTATTTATGGCAAGGAACCAATTGCCAAAACGGTACAGTACGGCACAAAACGAAAAAAACATATACACATAGTAGAATAAAGCTGGGGTCACCGCCTTGGAACGGTCAATGCTAAGCATTGGGGGTTTAAACCGGTTATAGAGCGCTCAACCTCACACTTGGCCCAGCAATATTCATGATACATATAAGTGTAAATAAAATTTAACCTCATAGCATTGCAACTCAAATTAAACAGTAATAAAAGGGAATTAAAACGCATTCAATTTAATTNAATGCATGAAACCCAGAAATCAAACATACTCCAAGTGCTTACAAAGGACAATGATATAGTGACGCCTCAAGTTGTTCCGACATCGACTGATGCAACATGTGCAATTATTGATGGACACGCTCTAATACAGAGTTTAGGTAAGCCGAAGGACTGTTTTTTAACGTCTGTTTCAATGCATTTTATCGCAAACACTACCCGAGCTGATGTGACTTTTGATCGATACTTTTGAAGTAAATCTAACAAAGAAGCAACGCGAGTTAAGAGGAAAGGGAGGCGTCGACCTATTAGGAAGCTCATAACAAGTCCAAACGTTCCTCTTCCGCAAATATGGGAACAGTATATCACACACTACGACAGTAAAGCAGACTTGGCTGAATTTCTCTCAAACGAATTGCTAAAACAATCAGAAAATCTTCCAGCAGGATCAACTATAGTTGTAGCAGGTGGATTTCCAGGTGATGTTGATTCAAAGTCGAGTACTTTTGATGCGATGAACCTATGTGAAAATCATGAGGAGGCAGATACGCGGATGATATTGCACTCAAGGGACGCTATTGATAGAGGCTACAAGCGTTTAGAAGTATATTGTAGAAACACTGACGTTCTGCCCTTGTTAATATACCACCTTGGAGCTGACGCCGAGTTATTTATGATATCTGGTACAGAAAAACAAAGAAAATGTTATCCTGTGCACACAATATCTGAAAATCTAGGTGATAATGTCAGAGGGAACATTTTGGGGTTTCACGCATGACAGGATGCGACACCACGTCTACTCTAACTACTGGAATAATTAAGAAAACCGCCTGGGTGAAGTATATCGCACAACCTAATACATTGGAGGGTGTTGGTAGAGATGGTGATGCTCTAGCAGTTTCTAAATTTCTGCGTGTGCTGTATGGCTGCTGTCAGGACCACCCACCAAACATTGACACATGTAGGTATCGGTTATTTTTGAAAGCCAGGAAGTGTTTGGATGTGTTACCCCCTACAAATGATGCGCTTGAACTTCACATTAAAAGGACAAATTTTCAGGCAAAGATATGGCTAAATGTCACAGATAAGGATTTTCAGCCTGATGATCCACTTGATACTGGCGCATGGAAACTTGAAGAAAATGTATTGAAACCGGTATGGATGAGGAAACCAAAGGTCGCTGCAGCAGGTGTCCAGTTAGTATCATGTGGCTGTCAAACCAAGTGTAGAACAATTGTAGTGCTATCGATCTGACCAAGGATGCTTGTTTGCATGCGCATGTGAATCGAATGGCTGTTTAAACCCTAGATAATTATTGTAAACGAAAAAAGATAAGGAGATTCATATACTGCCGTAGTAATTCGTGTTTTGGAACAAAACTGTGAATTTATGTAACGTTTGTTAGATAAATTATCGCACAAGACCGACATTAGCTTCAGCATGCTGATACAGTAGTTCATAATAGTGCATTGGAGTCAGATGAACATTTGTTTTATTTTATAAAGGTACATCAAGATTTTGAAATATATTACTAAATAGATCACTGTTTTTGGTAAAATAATTTATGTTTTACATTATTCATATTTATTACAATTAAGGGGTGTTGCGGCAATTTATTTAACCGAGGATATATTTATGGCAACACCTGATGCTTTTATCACAACCCAATATTTTTGTTATCAGAATCATCACAAATGACCGAGTTTGTTCAAAATACACATGTAGGTACAAGGGTCAGTGGTTCGACCCCAGGTGCGGTTAATTATTTTTACTTGTTTTTATCTTCCTTTTATTTCATTCTTGTTTTTGTACTGTAGCTCTTTAGTCCTGGTGTTTACATTAATCAATTTAAAGCATTTAATCACAAACTTCAAAACATGCCGAAATCTGTCAACAAGTCCCTGTTATTGATGATTAAGGTCGAGTAAGCTACTGTATGGTCTCATGTTTGTGATTAAATATTGAATTATTGTTGTGTTTTTTGTAAGCTGTTGTGATCCCAGTAAAGATTGTAAACAATTTCTAATGTTTATGCATATTTCTAGCAATGTATGTAACGGTACTTGGGTTTTGCCTAATTGCTGTATTTTATGAAATTTTACTCAGACGGTAGGGATGGTTAAACAAAACAATCTCTGTTAAAAGTGCAGTGACCCCCTTTTTTATTTTTGTTTTATGATAACAATACGTAAATGAACATATTTGAGCAGTTTCGCAAAAACTTATTAGATAGAACTTTTTTTAAATACCATTTTTGTGGTTAAAATAGTAAAAAAAAATACGTTTTTTGGCGTGACATAAAATTTATAAAAAATCAATTTCTTAAAATTTAACTTGTTTTCTCCATTTGTTTGGTTGTTTGTGGTTTAATTTAATGGTATATGATGTATCTTAGCTTATATAATATCTACATGTTGCCAATTACATAGGTTATTAATAATTTTTATGTAAATAGAGATTTTTCAGTTTTAATGAAAAAGTACATTTTATATAATGGTGAATAAAATCAAAACAAGGCCGGTGACCCTATGTTTTTATTTCATTTTTCATATTATATTAGTATGTATTACTCAAATATAAATTTTGAGCAAAAGTTATTAGATGGAAAAAAATCAGCAAAACTGCAGCAACACCCCTTAATATTTGGTGAAGTAAAAATAACTTATCTTGCATGAATATGACATTATATAATGAACAGTATTAAGAACTTCTTTAGAGTATACTATTGGAGCTGAAATCTTTTATTTAAAATAGTATTTAGCATAATATGCATATAAAACAATATATTTATTTAGACTGTAACATAGATCACATATGTTTACTTGTAACTATACTTTTATTGTTTAAAGTCTCGTAATTGTATTGAAAGGATAATGCAGAAATAATGTGGGTTCTTGTTATAAAAAAAGTTGTTATATTATAAAACGCAATAAGTATTAAAAGTCTAAAAATTAACATTGTTTTCTTTAAATTTAGGTAACGTTATTTTAAAAGGTAGGTACATTCACTTAAGATACAACAGAGAAATACTCATTTCATCATCAAAGTATCCATCTCTCATTGAAAAGTTACTGACAAATATATAAAACATGGATCTTTGATTGGTTTCAACATGCACTGAAATTTACGTTCTATACGGGTTATAAAAGTGCACTTGATGACATTTAACCTTCTTATGAAAAGCCAAAATCAGTTTAAAAATGAGATAACCCTTCCAGTATTAAATATAAGTCAGTTCAGGAGTGAAATCAGTAATAGTATCGGATATTTCACAATTTTGGCAATGTTACCTCAATTTTTGAAGCAAAATGCACCCATTGACCTTTTGACCTAATTACAGGGTCGTCAAACATCCCACCGGGTGACATCTCCTCCAGATTTTTTAAAAAATGTATTTGCATTCATTATAACATAAAAGGAAGCCATGTCTAAGAAATGCTATCAGATGTCAGATTTCAGGAAATTTTAGGCCAACTAATACTAACCGATTTGAACGTGTCATTAAACTATTCCCAAACACATACATGAATTGAAATCAATGTTGTTTGCGAGTACCAGTATGCGTAGTATCGGTTCATTTTGATGTTTTTAATCTAAATGTGTATTGTACTTGGTGTTATTCGTATTATTTGCTTACACTGTGTTTTAATCATGCATTATTTTGCTACACTTAAATATTTGCATGCACATTATAATTGCACAGTTGGTAAGAACGCAAACTATGATGAATAAAATATTCCCTGAAAATGTCATTTTTTATTTGTTCCTTGTCCACAATGTGCTTCAAAAAAAAAAATGGTAAATATGGATACAGGTAAACACAGTTTTAGTATGTACCTTGCATTAATCATGTAGCTTTACATTTGAAAATATGTTCTAGTAAATAAACGGATGTACATACAGGTTTTTTTCAGAGAGTTGCCTTATATTATTGCAACTAAAATTAAATATCAATAAAATATTATAAAAATAAATAAACTAGAAATGGCGCGGCAGAAGCCGACGCGATCCCCACGCCGCATAGATGTTATATTAAAAGGCAATTTTGGGTGGGCAAGGCCCATGTTGGTGGGGACCCGGGATGGGTAATGTGGACATGGATGGTCGCGATAGACCGTGTTGTCATAAGAGATGTTCAGTATTAATTTGAAGTCATATGGTGAATAAATGAAGACGTTATGCAACAAAAAAAAACATTTGGGTACGAAAAAAAAAAATTGGGTAGAACAAAAATTAGGTAAGAAAAAAAAAATGGGTACGAAAAAAAATTTGGTACGAAAAAAAAATTGGGTACGAGAAAAAATTGGGTACGAAAAAAAAATGGGGGTACGGGGAAGTAGTACCCGTAGACCAAATTTCAAATAGTGCACTGTCGCACATATGCTCATAGCTACAATGTGTGTAAGTTTCAAGGTTCTCGTGCTAATAGTGTAGGAGGAGATAGTTGCAAAGTTTTACTAAAGCCATTTAAGGAAAACTGTCCCGCCCCGCATAACTTTTAACCGCCGCACTGTTGCTCATATATATCATGTGTGTAAGTTTCAATGTTCTAGTGCTAATAGTGTAGGAGGAGATAGAGCACAGGACGGACAGACAGCAAAAATTTGGGCACGGACAGACAGCGGAGATTAATACAATATCCCCGCGCTTTTAAAGCGTGGGGATAAAAAATAAATGCAATTATAAGTTTATAACTCAGTGTATTTGGCGTAAAGTTGCTAATGCGAGGTTACAAATGACTTCGGCGTAGCGTAGACCAATTAAAACCTAAATATTTGATCCAAATTATACAGAAGGAGCATTGAACGCATACTTACAGGAAACCAACAAGCTAGAATTAAACCTACCAGTTCACAGATTTTTGTATTTTCGAAACCCGTCGAATATTTGGAAATGTCGTCGATCGACAAGAATAATAATTTGAAAAATTAATACGAGTATTTAAAGAAAATCAACGAACGGCTTTAACAAACATGTTTTTTACCGATTCAGTTGATGATAATCTATACAATTTTCCTAATCAGTTGTTCAATTTGACATATTTTACTATAATGTATACCTTCTTTGTTTGACTTTTCTTTTTAAGATGTAATTTTAACCAATCTGTGAACACGTACCTTAAATATTTTATGTACTACATACTTTTATTCTAAATTTTCTTTAATTCACATGCGTAAGTACAAATATCGATGCATCGTACACACTGTTGTTAAATCATCTTTAAACAATTAAAGTATTTTTTCGCGTAAAATACATAATACTTGTATTTAAACAATTGATTTCATTAGCTGTTTGTAACAGAAAACTACAACCACACCGTGTATAACTCCTTTTGACACGGCACGCGCAAACTTGCCTATGACAAAGAAAATAATCGACCATAACTAATTCTGCAATAATTCTGGGCGTAGCTAACATATATTAAGGACGCGCTAAAACGATAAGTTGAGTCGATACATGTACCCCTAGGTAAAAATAATACGTTTTTTTTCCATGTAAGTCAGGCTCCGAAACACTTTGTAAGCAAATGTACTGATCCATCAAAAATATGCACACACAGTTCAAACACGTGGTGTGGTGTGATTCATGCCACTATATAGATTCCACATTTCAATATGTGTCTTAATTATTTAAAGAAAAAAATACAGACAGAAGCAGAAATTGCCCTTATTAAAAAAAAATATGAAACAAATAATCAAAAATGGATCCACTTCATACCATATTTTTGAACCAACAGAACATAGGATATTCTTTTTAAGTACATATTAAATTTTATATAAGTGCCTATGCTCTCAACAATTGGAACTTGTTTATGTTTAAAACGTCAACCAAGAAGAACTAACAATAACATAATCAAAAAAAAAAGTATAATGTATTGAAGATTTTTTTAAATGATTTATATTTTGTTCTTGAACCATCTAAACACAATCTGTATTGTGCGTATTAGTGTGTGCGTGCGTGTGTATGTAGGTGTGTGTGCGTGTGTGTTTTTGTGTGTGTTTGTGTATGTGTGTGTGTGTGGGTGTGTGTGTGTGTGTGTGTGTGTGTGCGTGCGTGTGTGTGTGCGTGNTCCGCCTGATTGTTTGCCGTTCATATAAAATGATTGATTCTGACGATATATGTTGTGTGTGTGGGAACTATTATGAATGATTGCACTATGTATTGATTGTTGTTCACTTGTGTACATCTTAAAACAATTCGGAATGAGTGTGACATATATGTTAAATGTTATATTACCAATGTTTTATGTATGCAAAGTTAACTAATGTGTATGAAAGTGTCAAACATGGTAAAATAAATGAAAAAAACAAACTGTATAAATGAACAATATATCTATCGAATGCAAACTTGAAATTGGATGTTATCCGCTGTTGTTACTGACTCATTGATAAAATCATACATCGTTACTTTATACTATAGCCGTTGTTGTTGTTTTGACCGCTCATTGTATTTCATGTGCAGGTTTTAAAAGCTAATAAGTATTATATGTATGGGACTTTAAGCATGTAGTGAAACATGAGGGAGTACAATTAATCGACGGAACAGCTGACGCTTATGGGCGGAACGCTGCAATAAATGGTACGTTCCATTTAAGAGACACATTCGAATTTCAAGTCGGTTTGAAGCCATGGTAGAATCGGAAAAAACTTGGGGGGATTTTCTTGGTGAAAAAAAAAATTACCCTCTAAGCATAACATCTTTAGTCAGTGCGTTATTTGACAATAAACTATGATACACGTATCAAAGCCGATAATATATAGCACATAACTGATAATAATTAAGTTAAAAAATATGTTGAATCAAAGCATATTTTACCAAGCCAGAATTCTCCGTGAACGTCTCCGAAGCCATTCTCATAGGTGGAGAAGTTTTGGTAGAAATCCACTGATCCATTCACACGACGTTGAAACACCTGTTAATAAATTATTACGTTTATTTTTTAAATGCGTATATTTTTACTTTAATTGTACTTGAATTCAAACAATTACTACTAATCAGAAGAGGCCGCTTGTTCAACTAATTTTTAGCGAATTTGATCCCCATGGTATGTGTCGATTTATGGTTGCGATCGTAATATGAATAATTAGAATTTGAGTTGTGGGACGATCTGAATAAGCGCGAACCGATATTAATACGATTTCAACTGTTACGCGATTGCCTACGTTAACGTAATATCAAATCGCTGTTGTTATTATTAACACGATAACCACCAAAGTGAGTGATGCTTAAAGCCCACTGCCTGAAGTTGAAGATTACCTAAGCTATATCGTGTCAACTACAATCATCAGTACGTTGCTGTGCGCCATAAAAAATACAATCAAAAACGTCTTATGGACGGACGCTTATGAGAAGTACATCAGATCATTGAATACTTAAGGATATTTTCATAGATTTAATGAATATGTCAATAAAATCAAATTCATTAGTTTAAGATGTAGAATTTGAAAAACAAGAATATTGATGGTTTTCTTTTATGTATTTTTATGTAAACAACATTGCTTAGATTGATTTTAGTGTTTGAGTAAATGTGAATATTTTCGTTTATTTGTGGAATCAATTTATATTTTTGGGAGATTGTCCTTATATTATGTATTGCTTAGTATTTTGCATACTCAATGTGTGTTTGAAGCTCATATAGCGTCCATAAGACTGTTCTTACCCAGTCGAATTGTTTAGCATACATCGTAGGACATAGTAACAGCGAATTTTTTGTTTAACGGTTCACCCGTATTACGATAAGCGTGCGACCAAATCTTAACGAAACAGCCTATGATGTGTTGATAAAACGGCCACAAGGTTAAATAATTAGTGTAAGTCATACCGTCCATCCTCCTCCGTCCATTGCCATGTCACAGTACACTTCAATGTCCTTACTCATCCCTGCCGGACGAACGTTGTATATTCCACTGACGTTTATTAGGGTTCTGAGCTCCGAACAATCTTTTCCACCAAATTCTAGGTTAAATTTCATAATTATTGAATTTATTCGTATTCATATAATTGATTTTCAAATAAATATGCATTATTATGGTAACGATATCTCCTTCGATTAATACTTTTTATCATTATCATTATCATTGTCATTATCATTGTCATTATCATTATCATTATCATTATCATTAGCATTGTCATTGTCATTGTCATTGTCATTGTCATTGTCATAGTCATAGTCATAGTCATAGTCATAGTCAAAGTCATAGTCAAAAGCATAAGCATAAGCATAAGCATATCATCATCATCATCATCATCATCATCATCATCATCATCATCATCATCATCATAATCATCATCATCATCATCATCATCATCATCATCATCATCATCATCATCATCATCNAGTAGTAGTAGTAGTAGTAGTAGTAGTAGTAGTAGTAGGAGTAGTGAAATAAATATTCTTCTCATTATTATGATAATGAATTTCCTTATTACTATACGTATTACTATTAGAATTATTACTTTCACTATACCTGAACAATTACGCCCTGTATAATGCTGTTGGCATACGCAACTGTATCCCGCCCTTCCGTTGAAACAGCTCCCAAACACGCACGGATTCAATGCACAGTGCTCGACCTCTGAAACATGTCCAAGTAAAATAGACACAACACATAATAGTTACCTGTATCACAATTGGGCTATCAGTAATCTCTACACATGCACGTGTAGGAAATACGAGTTTTTTTATGACACCGTTTCGACCTTTCTTATACCGATCGTGTTGTAAAGAGATGATTGCTAAACTAACTAAGCATTTACCAGTGCAATTGCACCCCGTGTGAGACGGGCCACACACACACACGTATAATTGGAATGCTCACAGGGGTTTAGGGCGCAATGGTCAACTTCTGTAAATATTCCAGAATTATACGCTGCAAAATGCATATATATGGTACGATTGAATACACATACAAATCTATTTTCTGAATTCAGTATCCTTGATGACAAGGTTCAATTGTCGACCCTTTTTGAATATATCTCCTAATTACCATGACTTCTTTTCAAATCATGTTAGATTATTTAACCAATCATAAATAAAAAAAAATATGCTCGTGTTCTTTTTGGACTTCAATCCATATTTTGTATATTACTTTACAGCGCATGGACCTAAATAGGATCGATTTTTTGCATTACGATGATGTCTCAAATAGTTGAGGATTTACCAGTGCAATTGCGCCCAGTGTCAGGTGGGTCACACACACACACGTATAATTTGTCATACCATTCAAACACGGCCCATGATCACAGGGGTATAGAACGCAATAATTAACCTCTAAACATATTTGAGAATAATACAATGAAACACGAATATAAATGGTACAAGTGAATTCAAATCAGAATCATATTCCTGAATATAGTATCCGTGCTGACAAGCCTATCAACAATTGCCGATCCTATTGTAAATACAGCTTCTGATTACCGTGGCTTCTTTTCTAATCGTGTTTGATTAACTAAACAACCAGTTATCACACAGTATTCTCGTGTTTTATTTTCACTTTGATCCATATTTTATAAACTACTTTACACCGTATCGCCTCAATGACACCGATCTTGTTGTATATAGATGCTGGTTAAAATAGGTCAGGATTTACCAGTGCAATTGCGTCCCGTGTGAGACGGGTCACACACACACGTATAATTCGTCCTGCCATTGACACATGTCCCATGTTCACAGGGGTGTGGAGCGCAATAATTTACCTCTGTAAACATTTAGGAAATCTATAAAGCTATTTAAATCGTATAAGAACATCATGAATTAATGATGATCTTACAAAAGCATCCTAAACTACCCGTTCCATATTGCATTTTCTTCTCTAGTAACTACAGTATGGAACAGAACTCAAATAAGCATCGTAGATGCTTGTTTTTTTATCCATGAGAGGTTTAGCATCGTAGATGCTTGTTTTTTTATCCATGAGAGGTTTTGTTTTTTGATATTAACATGAATGTTATGTATTATACTTTGAACCAATAAATATGTTAAAACTAAACATTTACAAAGCACACGCTGAAAATGTATATGAATGGTACCGTTGAATAAACATCAAAATTTAATTCCTGAATTCAGTATCCGTGCTGACACGGTTCAGTTGTCGACCCTTTTTTGAATACAGCTTCTGATTACCATGACTTTTAAAACAATCAAGTTAGATTAATTAACCGATCAGTAATCACAAAACATGCGCGTGTGTTATTTGGACTTCAACCCATTTTTATATATTACATAACAGCGTAACGACCTTAATTACACCGATTTTGTTGAATAAAGATGATGGCTTTAATAAATTAGGATTTACCAGTACAATTGCGCCCAGTGTGGGACGGGTCACACACACACGTATAATTCGTCCTGCCATTGACACATGTCCCATGATCACAGGGGTTTGGGGCGCAAAAATTAATATCTGTAATTAAGAATCACACATTGAACAAATGCATATAAGTGGTACCATTGAATAAACATCAAAATCGTATTCCTGAATTCAGTATCTCTACTGACAAGTTTTAAATTTTGACCATATTTTTAATACAGCGTCGACTACCATGACTTCTTTTCAAATCAAGTTAGATTAATTAACCACTCATAAATCACAAAATACGCTCGCGTGCTATTTGGGCTTCGACTCATTTTTATATATAACATAACAGCTTTACCACCTAGCTGATACCGATTTTGTTGAATAAAGATGATGGCTTAAATAAATTAGGATTTACCAGTACAATTGCGCCCAGTGTGAGACGGGTCACACACACACGTATAATTCGTCCTGCCATTGACACATGTCCCATGTTCACAGGGGTTTGGCGCGCAATAATTTATATCTGTAATAAAGAATCACACACTGAACAAATGCATAAAAAATGGTACCATCGAATTAACATCAAAATATTATTCCTGAATTCGGTATCTGTACTGAAAAGTTTCAAATGTTGACCTAATTTTAAATACAGCGTCTTACTACCATGACCACTTTTCAAATCATGTTAGATTATTAAACCAATCAGTAATTACAAAATACACTCGTGTGTTAGTTGGACTCTTTTATGTTACTTTGCAGCGTATCGGTCTCAATAACACCGATTTTGTTGTATAGAGATAATGGCTAAAATAATGTTGAGTTTTTCAGTGCAATAGCGCCCAGTGTGAGACGGGTCACATACACACTTATAATTCGTCCTGTCATTGACACATGTCCCATGTTCACAGGGGTGTGGAGCGCAACATTTAATCTCTGTTAATATTTTAGAATCACAAACAGAAAAATGCATATCAATTGTATAATTGAATTTGCATCAAAATCGTATTCCTAAATTAAGTATCCCTACTGTCAATGCTCAAATGTCGACTTTATTTAAACTGATTAGCATGACTGTTCTCAAGTAATGGGAGATGTGCTAGATAATCGTATATCTGTACAAGTATATATTCGATTTTTAGAATTATCCATGCTTTCATACACGAGCTACAGTCTTATTTATTAATTGTAATATTTGCCAAGGTTTATAGATAGATATTAGTGATTTAAACTGATTATTCAATGTTTAAGAACATGAACAATAACGTTGAAAAGTATCGATAATTTGTATTATTATACAGTGAATATTCGTCATTATTTTGATGTGTGCTACCTGAATAATATAAAAGGTTTTGTTTCTTCTAATTTAAAACGTTTAATCGTATTATAAGATTATGTGATAAGAAATTAATAAATAAATGAGTGAGTGATTAAATAATTGATCGACTGAGTGAGTTATTGACTGAGTGAATGGCTGAGTGAAATATATAAATAAATAAATATATATATTAACAAATCAATCGATCAGTCAGTCAATAAAAAAATCAGATATACAATCATTCAATACGTTAAAAAACACATACACAATCAATTAATATATAATCAATAATTTCATGTTATATTATGGTGGGCCTTTTTAATAATAATAATGATAATACAAATAATAGTAATAATAATGATGATGATGATGATGATGATGATGATGATGATGATGATGACGACGACGACAATGACGACTACGACGACGACGAAGACGACGACAACGACGAAGAAGACGACGACGACGACGACAACGAAGACGACGACGACGAAGACGACGACGACGACGACGAAGACGATGATGATGATGATGAAGATGATGATGATGATGATGATGATGATGATGATGATGATGATGATGATGATGATAACGATGAACAATATAAAAGCATAAACTATTTGAAATTATTTATACCGCAGTTTGCGTTGCAAAGGTCGTCATGGCAACATTTGTGACAGACGTTTTCCGCCAACGACCTTCCAATTATTTGTGAAATGTCCATGGTGTGGCGTTCACATTGCTAAAATGTGTGTTATCAAAATCATGATTTATGGTTTATTAACCGCTGTTCGTAATTAACTAGTAAGGTATGATCATTGACTTACATAATCTTTTCGTAATGATATGCCACATTTATACATTTATATAATCATATATATTGTATACCAATCTTGTAAATGTTTTCAAAATATCATTAAACGGTTAAAACACACAACCTCATGACATACCGTTAATCCGACACACTGTGATGTGTACACTGTATCGCCGAACTCGCTTTGTTCGTTGATCATGCAAACCTGAAAAACAATATATAAAAACGGTTTCGAGATTTGCAATGAATCTTTTTAACCCCTCTAAAGCTTTTGTCAGAAGGTTTGAGTTTACATGATAAATATCCTTCCATATGTTATCGTAAATATAAGTGTATTCATTTTCATAAATCAAAAACAAAGTTCACGAGTTATTTTGTATAAAACTTAACCTGCCAACATGTGATATTCATGTACAATTATTTGACAATATTGCTAAATAATTGCGTTTAATAATTTGATGTATGCCCTATGTCTTTACAAATAAATCATTGCTAAAACAATCGTGATTATTAAGCCTCAACACCGTTCTGCAATAGCAAATCGACCTTCATATAATTAATCAATTACTTCTTAAAACTAATACTGAATTGGTTGTGATTACATACAAATATGAAGTATACGCATACACACCCAAGCTACGTAATAAGGCATTCACATCTTACGTAACTGCTTCTTCCTTAGATGCATTACATTTATCTTGTTTTTCTACCATATGATGCTACGTTCTGTAAGCATGTCAACAAGAGACGATTTCGGTGATATGTGTTTTTGTATTATGTCTATTGAAACATGTTATTCTGAAGGCATCAAATAATCGGTGTTTTGCAGTGACTGTTCCAAGGCGGTGACCCCAGCTTCAGTAATGGTTGTATAATTATGTTTTGGTTGTATGAACTGTCTTGTATCGTATAGGCAAACGGTGAATTGGATTAAATAACAACTTCCTGATACAAAACAGAATAAAACTCACGTAACTGTCTCTGAAGTTTCATGTTTCCTGTTTCATTTTTTCATCAAATAATTATCTTAAGTAAATAGGCAAATAATTATGTGAGCTGTAACATGTTAAACTATTATATTTTAATAAGAAACTCATTAGATACATACTTAATAAAATACAAAATAATGTGTTATAGCTCACATTTAGAGAAACAAATGGTTCAAGTAAGGCTCTGATGGTACATGCATTTACGTGTTTTAAGAACTAACTTCATTTATTCCGCAGACATCGATTTTGTGACATGTACCGTCAGTGATTTGTGCTGGACAGGTGTAGCACACTGGGCCCCGTTTGAATGGATATCCTGTCACAAGAGAATCTCTTGTATATGCATTTGACTTATCATAAGATCACATATACTATTTTACAAGTACTCTCTTAAGCAAAATAGGATACTGCATTTAAATAGTTTGAAACGAGTAAAATGTAAACAAAAGTAATTTGGAGAAACCTACAAACTGTGTGGATATAAATGTAGACGTATGACGACTATTCCTTTTCTTTTGCGTTGATGTTAAAAGTATAGCATGGTGATTACAAATGTTCATTATAAAAAAACATGTCAAGACATGGATACTAAATGCTAAGAGTGTATTTTGTGTTCAAGTAAAAGATGAAAATGGCAAATTTAACCACCACGTTTGCAATATGCCTTTGTATATATAAAACTTATTCAAATGTAAAAGAGATAACCTTAACTAGTTGACCTGTCTTTTTTGTTATATTCGACACCACGTGACGATTGACAGATAAGTACTCGCGTTCTTTCAAAACTATCAAGTTTAAAGACGGTAGTCAATTTTATTTGTTCGCTAAATGTCATCAACACCAATGGTAAAGACATTCGACAAAGGTTGCATTTATCTATTCTAGTGAAACACAATTTCATTTGTCCTATATTTGTCTACCTGCCATGTCACATCCTGCTGCGTTACACAGGTCCGTACTACAGCACTCGTCACATGACTGATGACCTTGGGAGAGGTTGGAACAGGCCTAATGGGTTAACAAGCGTGATAGTTAACGCATTAAATGCACAATTAAACCATGATTAAAATGATTATATATGTACTGTGGAACATACAAGCGTGATAGTTAACGTATTAAACGAACAATTAAACCATGATTAAAATAATTATATATGTACTGTGGAACATACAAGCGTGATAGTTAACGTATTAAACGAACAATTAAACCATGATTAAAATGATTATATATGTACTGTGGAACATACAAGCGTGATAGTTAACGTATTAAACGAACAATTAAACCATGATTAAAATAATTATATATGTACTGTGGAACATACAAGCGTGATAGTTAACGTATTAAACGAACAATTAAACCATGATTAAAATGATAATATATGTACTGTGTAACATACAAGCGTGATAGTTAACGTATTAAACGAACAATTAAACCATGATTAAATGATGATATATGTACTGTGGAACAAACAAGCGTGATAGTTAACGTATTAAACGAACAATTAAACCATGATTAAAAAGATACGATATGTACAGTCGAACACATGTGGAACATACAATTTGTAATTATTACAAATTGAAGTACACAAATATAGATCATACGGATGGATGTACACAGCCCACGTGAAACACAATATCTCCGGATGGGTTGGTTGACCGGTGAACATTGCACACCTTTATGAAATAAAGCATTTAAATTGAGTATGCAGGTTTGTAGAAATTAAGATTAAGAACCTATTTATTTTTTTATTGCATCAATGGTTTTTAAAAATAATAACCCCGATTCAAATGTTTGTATCTAAATAATATTAATTACTACAACTTGAACTGGTAAGTCAAGAAGTTCACATGCATACGAGATTTCATTAAGTATCTACCTCGCCTTGCTGACATTCCATCACATATTTGCAGTGTCGAGGACTTTGGATATCCGTACAGTGAAGGCAAGTCAAACAGTCAACTGAAACATATTAGTCATTACATTTTTCATATTTAATATTTAGTATCGTCTTTGCGGAGGGATTTAATAATGTTAAGAAAGTATAATAACATGTTGGCATAGCATACACTTTAAATAAAAAAAAAACAACACATTTTTGATTTGACAACACACATACGGACACGAGTAACTTACCGCTGCAAACGCTGATGCCAGCGAGAAGAACAATGAAGGAGCTGAAGAACATCTTGCCTTTAAATAATGAGTATCGGAATGAAAAGTTTTCACTCTAGCGTTGCCTTAAAAAATAAACACATGTTTAGATGAAAAGTATTCACTCTGGCGTTGTCGTTCACAATAAACACATGTTTAGATGAATAGTATTCACTATGGCGTTGTCGTTAACAATAAACACATGTTTAGATGAGTAGTATTCACTGTGGCGTTGTCGTTAACAATACATATGTTTAAATGAATAGTAGTCAATATGGTGTTGTCGTTAATAATACACACATATTAAGCGAAGGAGAATCAAAGGTATTGTGACAAGGTGTATCATTTTATAAAATACCATTAAGGCGTAACATTGATACATGTTAACAAACAGTATATATTAATATTCTGTATGGTGAGATGCCGATGTCCTGTAACCGGAAGTGAAACAGTACCAGTAACTCANTAACACTTACCTTAAACAAACTTTTCCCTTCAGCAGTGCCACGTATAGACAAACTTTGCAGTTTATATAGAGGGCCGGTCTTATCTCTTAAAAGGGAACGGCGTATTTTGCAATAAGTTGTCCCATTTTAGTTGCAGAATTTGGGTGATGGTTACTTAATATAAAAGCAAGAATCACGAACAATTTTGCTTTAAAGCGGCACACTGTTTAAATGGGTGTAATTTTTCACCTAATTTTATATTTCATGTTCTATTTATGTATTGTCGATTTTGATTAAAAATTGTATTTCAATTATTATTTTTATTCGAATTTCCGTCAACCAACTATACCGTTCACATTTTGAATTGTACATGCCGATCGCTAAACTGTTAACTCTAAAATCTAAACAAGAATACGACAAACCGACATTGTGTACGAAACTTACCTTGAACAATTAGCTCTTAGTATCTACTTTAGGGCTCAAACTATTAATGATTTTATTTAACTGTTCTTACTTGTGTGCGTATGATTGTGTTACTGTGTGTGTTATTGTTAACACCTTGCATACGATAAACTATTTTCCATACACGAGATATTTACCTCGTCATGGTGCGAGCTTTTTGTGTACAGCTTTTTTGCGACCCTTGCGCCAAATTGGCAGATTTCTCGCTCAACTTCATTCTTCTCACTCGTATTTTGCTTGCGACGATACGCCAATGTTTAGAGAACCAGATGCTTCCTATCGGACACTAAACTACACGATTCTCTGTAATCTCGTCCTATATCCTGTAAACCTAGTAACACGTCTTCTGTGGGCGATGGCCCTATGTGAGAATCCCGGTGCTCTATACACATGTCTGGCCTTCTATGACCACGTAGTTGCTCCTTTGCATAACTTATTTCTATAGTAATAGACGACAAGACGTGGCGAACTATAGTCATTATCGTTATTAGCCTAACACTCTGGATATAGGCGGGACGATAGTTGTTTGTGTGCATATAGCTACCCAATTAGACTTAATATGATGTTATTTAAATAGCTAACTTCTATCGCATACCATACATGCAATGGGTGAGTATGGTCATGTTTATATAGCAGACTCGGATCGTTATGGTGACATCCGAGTATCATGTCACTGTGCTTACAGGTGACCCATGTGAAGAAATATAGTGCTATTTAATTTCAAATTAATTGTGACTCATGGTGTTACTTTAAAAGCTAAAAACGTTTTGCCACATATAACCGGAAATGAAAATATATGGTGTTATATAAATAATATGGATGAGGCCATATGCGAGTCGACGTTGAAACCTTTACTTAAGTCATTTACTACGAGTGTTCAATTTAGTTTTCAGGGCTGAGGCTTTCTTATCTAGGACCACACTAAATCTTTTCCTGCATGGCCGTGTCGTCCATTAACAGGTTCACATCAGTATGCACAAATCTTCTGATAGCTCGCGGGCTATATAGAGTTATTTCGAATAATTTTGTGATATAAACATATATATGACACTATGCCGTTTAAGTGTAATTCAAAAAGAAAAGAAATAAAAAATAAAAAGATTTTATCGAAATATTTCAAAATTTAAAAAATACTTACACATTTAAACAAGTCAGTAACTACACGAAATTGATCGTTTTATGAAGAGCTAGTACAGTCAAGTTACCATTACCGGATCAGTAGCGAAATTAAGTTGTTCTGGTGAAAAGCAATTACTGTTTTGAGACTTATTTTACACCAGCTTGATTAAATATTACCTTTGCTTACTGATTCAGCTCATAGTCTTATTTTTAAACGCAGGAAAAATGTATTTGTGATACCTTTATTTCGCCGCAGAATTCATGCATTAACGAATCAGTTGTAGCCATAACGGATAACGTGATCGAAACCACACAGGAGGGCATCTAAAACGCTATTTGAACTGTCGAAACATGAACTGTGTTGTTTTTAATGATCAAGTTACATTGCCAGTTATAAATTACATTCATTTTTTTTTGTTATTAATTGTTTTCTATATGTGATCTTGTATCTACACTTTACGCATGGTGTTCTTGTGTGAATTATCTGTTGAAAATCCTAAATAAATCAAAACGATATAGGCATCTTATAAATCATGTGAATTCTTTAAATCATATCTAATCATCGCTATTGAACATGGAACATAAATAAAACATTAAGATTGAGATCATTTATTGTAAGAATCAACAAGATTTGCATATATTTTAATATAATATATTATCAATACGCATATTATCACGCTTGATCCGTTATTGCCCTTATTCTTCATTTTATTTAATGTGTTGCAAAATCATAAACACAAATCAAAACTGAAATGGACTTTTGCAGGCAGAAAGACTACTAAATGGCCTTTAAATTAATGCGTTAACTTCTTTTTTTCCAACAGGGTTATAGCATGTAGCCGCGAAAAATGTTCAACCTGGATTTTGAAACCAGACGGAAGCCAACAAAGTCGTATATACATGTCAGCAAAACATACCGAAATGTTTGACAAAGAGTAGTCCGATTACGACTCGATCATTGCGTTTTAAAGAACAGGCATTGAAAATGCTGTGTGCAAAATATCATCTAAAAATGTCAACTATTTATCGCGATACGCAGTCTTGAACACCAAAGTGATCCGCTATGGGTAATGATCCGGTAATGGTTACTTAACTGTATTCAGTTGTAAGTTTCGTAATAATTCTAGTTTAAGCCTTTGGCTTTGAGCGTTTACCGTTTAGCGTATCGTAGTTAAGAATAATGCAATTGAACTAAAGCAGTGTGTAACAAAACATTAGGGATACACAACGCAACTTACAATAATATATAATGTGAATCGTTTCAAAAGAACATTTGCAATAACGATAATTATATTTTTGGATACTTTTTTTCTTATTCAGCCGCAAAAAGAACTAAGTTATCATTAAATAAAACTGACTTGAAATGTAGGTCAATACATATTTTGAATAACAAACCTACATATACAATACTTTTCATTTATATGTGGCACACTTGGATTCATCGTTATTAATTTTAATCAAATACATGTACCAGTTCTTTTTTCGGGTTATATACAGGATTGAGGAACTGGTTCCTGTTTCCTTATTCAGCCGCGGATGCAACTGAATATAATACATTGTTCTACTGTTTATTGTATATGAAAATGTTAAATACAATGTATTGGTTTTAAGTCTTGTTGATACGAAGTTAGTATTCGATGCAGAAAATGTGAATTCGGTTTGAAGCAGAAATCCTTATCAAGCTCGAAGAAGAAACATGAACAACATCTATCGTAATATATCTGACAAACTGGCACGTGTGTCAAGCGTGCGCCTAGTTTAACGTTGTCATGTGTGGACGTATTCATCAGCGTATTAACACTATACTGAACGCTGCCTTTTGCATGATAAGTTTGCATAACAAATGTTGGACCGCAAAACGGATACAACTCTCTAGAATATGTTAGAATTAATGAAAACTAACAATCGAATATGTATGCTGCTATAAGTCCGCGTCTTCGAAAGATAAGCATCTCTGCAGGTCAGAATGTACTTTAATTTTGATGTTCAGTTTAAGGTATTGCCATACACGATTTCTCTTATGAAGTCTGTGCCGTTGCAAAGATAAGACGATAGCACCATTGACTATTGAACAGAATAAACAAATGTATATTAATTAAAGAAATAAATTAAAGTAAATTCCTTCTCCGGGACTTGTACCTGTGGCAATGTGGATATATAAGAGCCTCGCTCTGGGAAAACCGGGCTTAATTCATGTGCGTGAAGATTAGTCCCAGATTAGCCTTCGCAGTCCGTAATCAGGGACGACACTTTCCGCCTAAAGTGGATTTTCATTTAGGAGACGCATTCATTCTTAGCAAAGTAATTTTAAATAAGCATTATTTCACATATTTATATTAACATTTTAATTTGTAATTTATCAATGTTTAATTTTACGTTTGCATATGCCATTTCAGGCTGTAGCGTTATTCGTGACGGCGACACAATGGATATGATTCACAATAAAGTCTTTTATAACGTCGTTTCAAATTTATTTCTGTCTATATAATATTGTAATAGTAATAATACGATATTATTGAATTTTATACCAATTTTCACAATTTCAAAGTATATAATTTATAAATTCGGCGTAAAATCTAAATGTCACACAGACGTTATCTTTCAAGCCTAGCAGAATCTGCTTAATACAAATGTTGACTCTCTTTTTATGCTAAATGGTTACTATTGGATCGGGTTTTAATCAATGTGTTACGTTACAAGGCGATTCAGTAAAATATTCGTTTTGAAATACTAGTATAATTATATAACTCGTACGGTGTTTTCGATTGCTCCAGTTCGAGTTAGTTCCCTTGAGGCAAATAACGTATGGTTGAGAATTCAGCTGTCTGGCAGCGGGAAGACATGCATTCTTTATATGAGCCTCGCTCTGTGAAAAGGGGGTTTAATGCATCTGAGTAAAATGTCGTCACAGATTAGCCTGTGCAGTCCGCACATGCTTATCATGGACGACACTTTCCGCCTAAACTGGATTTTCGTCAAGAACAGTCTTTCGAAATATACAATTAAAGTGGAAAGTATCGTCCCTGATTAGCCTGTGCGGATCACAGGATAATCTGGGACGACGCTTTACGCACATGCATTAAACCCCCTTTTCAGATAGTGAGGCTCATATTTTTATAATAATACACACACAATAATTTAACCATTGCCATATGAAAGTGCACAACCCGATCAGCGAATTTCTGTGACAGTTGACTTCAGTTCAGTCTTTTGTTTGAATTCCGGTTTGAACACACTTCAAACTGCCGATTGCTGGTTCAGCTCCATGCGAATATGCGAAATGTATTGTTGGTTTAAGAGGCGAATGAACTTAAAAAGTAATCGGTTTTTGACATTAAGAAAAGGCGGATTTTGTATTGATCAGCGCTCTTTGATGTGGCAATTAATCTGCAAACCCGCTTAAGCTGGTAGATTGGCCGAAAGCTGTGATATGAATTGTATTCAATAAGCATTAAAAAGAAGTCTTGATAATAAGGCCAATAAAAATATCATTTGTTTCCACTTACATCATAAAACAATGCGTCGGCTAAACACTGGATTCGTTAACTTGATAGGACTTTGCAATGACATGCAAAATTCTTCTCAATTTATGTTTAACGTTCGTGTTAAGTTTATGTGTGTGTTTTATTTGAGTAACGTTCTGAGAAAACTGCGCATAATGTTTGTGCGTAAAGTGTCGTCCCAGATTAGCCTGTGCAGTCCGCACAGGCTAATCAGGGACGACACTTTCCGCTTTAATGACATTTTTCGTTAAAATCAAGTCTCTTCTTAGCAAAAATCCAATTGAGGCGGAAAGTGTCGTCCCTGATTAGCCTGTGCGGACTGCACAGGCTAATCTGGGACGACACTTTACGCACATGCATTATGCCAAGTTTTCTCAGAACACGACAAACATTATTGCAAACGTGTTAGTAAATGTATTATATATATATTCGAATTTTTGCTCAAATGATCGAAAACTCAACCTGGAATACAAAACCAATTTAGGGTTTGAACAAAACAGTATCGTCGGTGGGGTTAGTGGAAACAAACAAGTTGTATTATGGCCAATGACTGTCTTCAATATATAAACCTCGCTCTGTGAAAATGGGGTTTAATGCATGTGCGTAAAATGTCGTCCCAGATTAGCCTTTGCAGTCCGCACAGGCTAACAAGGGACGACACTTTCCGCTTTTATCATTTTTTTTTAAATATCGTTTTGTTTATGAAAAATTATCAATCGAAATCGGTTAAATAATACTGGGTTTTGAACGCTTTTCTACGAAAATGCGTGTATACTAAAAACAGTCTGAATTGTCACGCGGTAGTATTCCCACTTTAACGTTATATCGTTTATCAAAATAATGCTGCAACATAGCAGTCGTCTTTACATAATCTCAGGCCTCTTACAAAGCGAAAACTTATTTATATATTTTTAATAATTTTTCAATTTCACAACAGTTATATCCAAGAGCATAATACATGTTCATTAAAGTATATTAACACCAAGTATTTGTTAATGTTAACTATAACAGAGCACTATCATGTTTGTGAAACCATGAACTACCGTAACATATCTATAAAACACTAACAAACGTCAGAGAAACAACATGTCATGGGTTATTTGTGCCGTTGTTATTTCTGCTTTACTTCGGTGCCTGAGACAATGGGGTCACAACGTTGGACTCGTGTAACCAAATAAGCACGCCCGCACATATATAACAAACAGTGGGAAAAATGTTTAAAATTTACAATTTACAAAGACATATGCATGCATATACTAATGTTACCATATGACTTTACACAAAGAGTGCATTTTTACAAAACAATTATAATTTTAAATCCAATATGCAAATTACAAAGACAAGTTACAAAACTCTACACAACTTAATCCAGAGGAGCCCTGCACTTTACAGGAAGAAGAAACACAATTTGCAAGTTTTATATATAATGATGGTTGCTGGGTAAACAACAGGATCTGCTAGGAAAAAGAAGGATTCTAATTGTATAAAATGAGCAAAAACAAGCTTTAAGAATGTTAAAATTTGAAGAAAGTATTTAAATATCATATCACGATTTACTTCCCTTGTTTATATTTTTTCTATGATCACGAGTGAAATAAAATCGATATTCCACCGGATCCAACAAATTTTCTTTTTATTTTATGCTTTTGTACCGTTTAGTTACATTGTAAAAGAGTTTAACTAAAGAATTGCGCTGGAATAATGACGTCATTTCGTCAACAAAATGACGTCACTTCGTCAACAAAATGACGTCATTTCGTCAACAAAATGTCATTTCAATGTATTGAGGTACGCCACAGTGTTAATTTTTTTATTGAAAAAGGGGCAAACAAAAAGGAACATGTGTTCATGTCAGTGTAAGATCGTTTGTTATTTCACTCGTGATCATAATAAAATAATATTTTCACTCGTGGCAGCCACTCGTGAAAATATATTTTCTATGATCACTCGTGAAATAACAAACGATCTTACACTGACATGAACAAATATCCTCTATAAGAGACACGCACGTGAATCGTATTGTTCCGATGTGTTAACGTTATCGCTGTGAGAGCAGACTATTTTGTCCGAAGGGTATCGGTTTTATAGTTACATAAGGTCTGCAGAACAATTTGTAAAATGAAAGAGCTAATAAGAGGACTTGAACTTTAAATGAACATATAAAGAGTCGGTACAAAGACGTCATTAATAAGAAGCAATCCTAAAAAAAAACGCATATCGCATGATAGTTTGTGGAAACATTCATACAATGTCACAATGACTGGAAATATTTATTTTGTCTCTTATCGACAGCGCATTGTCTCTGAACGTCACGACATATTATATATAGTCCCGCTGGAAGTCTGTTACAAGACCTACATTTGTCAAATGTTAAATTTGTGTCAAGTATGTCGCGGATTGCTTGGATGGCACGTTATATGTGGCGTGTTCTGAGAAAACTGGGCAAAATGCTTCTGCGTAAAGTGTCGTCCCAGATTAGCCTGTGCAGTCCGCACAGGCTAATCCGGGACGATACTTTCCGCCTTAACTACATTTTCGCTAAGAAGAGACATCATTTAAACGAAAAATTCCATAAAAGCGGAAATTGTCGTCCCTGATTAGCCTGTGCGGACTGCACAGGCTAATCTGGGATGACAATTTACGCACAAGCATTTTGCCCAGTTTTCTCAGAACACG
>VMBQ01003332.1:78864-128486 GCA_007657795.1 Dreissena rostriformis
GACATCAATACAGTTTGTGTGTGCCCCTTTATATTCAGAGGATTGTCAGCGCCAGAGCGTTTGTTCTTAAAGGCTATGTTCTCATATTTAGTTATTATTACCATATTGCTGTCTGTGTACTAGTATATTTTAGTTCATAAAAGTATCGTTTTTCGATATCCTGATATTAGTTTTGGCCAAACCATATTTAATTGTTTTCCAAATTGAACATTAAACATGTAAAAGTATAAAGTTTTAAACAAGCCGTCGTTCAAGCCGTGAAATCGTGACCTCACTTTAAGCATTGCATTCCAAGCCGCAAGGTATCAGGGTGAGTTCGCGCGGTCAGTACAGGGATCGTTATATAATATAGACGGTATCGCGTGAACTAGGTGAACTGGGATTTTATTTAGACCAGATGTTAAATGAAGATATTCGCCGATATAATTATGGTATCTCAATAAAAGATTCTTAATGTGTTTTCAACAAAACCATGATAAATATTATGTTTGATTAATTTAACAAGAATTATTCCACCATATTGACCAATGTATTGAGCATGAGCGAGATGATTCCCGATACTGATAATAATCGAATCAAATAGCAATGCCCCACAAACCACTAAACAGGTTTGTCCGAAGAACGCGCGAATAAATATTTAAAATATGTACCCATACTTCGCGTGTGGCCGGTTGACTAACATGTTTTAATTTATACTTCCATGTTTCTTTTTTTGTATCTACATATATATATATATGATCAGCAGTATGTTATCATGTAAAATAAACCGCGAAAACTACGCGTAAATATCCCGTACAGCCAAGAAAAAGACATATGCTATCTTTGATTTCATTCTTTAAACTCTTTACCTTTCACCAACTCCAACCACAATCAACGCCGTATATCTTTTTTAAAAGATATTTCTTGTTTAATTTGTTTAAAAAAAAACTTGTTTAAGGCTTAAACCTTGTGATCCTTGGGCGTGGCAAGTATTCACCCCATCGCCATGATTCGAACAAACTTGGTAGACGACTACCATACAATTATACTAAACTGGTCCCCTGTTGGATATTACCGTGGACTCCGTTGACGATAATATACAACAGGTCCAGCCTAATGTATCGGCAATTTTAATTGGATAACGCGAAGACCAATCGTGACGTTACAATGTTATGGTTCGCGCGCGGCGTTTCCCAGATTATTTTTTAAATCTCATTATCATTCCGTTGATAACTAATATTTGTGAATTTCCACTTTTAAGTAACGCGAGGATATTATGTATCATGTAGTATTCATGTTGCATATGCATTATGAATCTTATTCGACTAGAACGAGATTTTATGCTTACCTGTCAGCTGTCAAAAAGTTCGGGAAAATAAACCGGAAATGGTACGCGGATTACTTCCACTGAACCTCGAATAATCTCGCGATATGTTTCTAAAAATTCTTTGGACCGGTAAAATAAGCTTGTAACGATCCCTATATAAAGAGTATGCGATAATCACGTGAAAGTCAATATGGCGACGTCCATGTCGAGGCAGGTAATTTTCGCCGTTTTATCACGGGAGTACCCCCTCTGGCCCCACGCGTGTGGCTGTCTTAGGTAACACTATTCAGTTTTTAGCCTTAGTGTCGAATTGGCAGTGGAGAAATGTCTAATAAATATTGATACAATAAAACTGAGCAGCAATAATAGTGTTTTACAAGTTAAAAGTATGAGATTTGAGTGTTGGTGGTTTGAAATGCATGCTTAGTGAATTCGAAAATGTGTCCAGTGCTTAGACAGTGTCTCTGCTGGGCTGCCAAGGTCATGACATACGTACATGCTGGTTTTTAGCTCCGAAGGCTAATTTTGCACGAATTTTAAAGGGGCCTCCACTAAACTGAATTTCTGTGAAAAACCACGTGGATGACCCTAGGTTTCATCGGTGTCGGTCAAATATCTGGTTAGTGATACAGTAAAACAGAAAGTGTTTAAAGAACTGGCATTTGCAGTTTAGTGGTAAATTTGTGTTGAAAATCACGGAAACCGGTGACATTCATACCCTCAAATTGGCTGATTTTCAATGATAAAAATATTGAGCAAGTGGGTTCACCATGGCTATCCATGTATTTTTTGGAAGACATACCCCAAACAATACTGAAAATATGTTTTGTATGATTTCAAGTGTAGACGTTGTGTCAGCTGTGAGGACGGACAGTGCTCCCACCCCGGCAGCCAGTAGCCGAATCGTGAAAAACTGTAGTGTTCCCCCTTAACGATATATTTGTAAGTGCGCTTAGACATTCACTTTCATTTAACGGCAGAGGGTTTCATGCTAAAGTAATACGTTATATGCCCCGTACCAAAATCAATAACTACTGCACCAATTGGGCACATATTATTTAAGGGCTGATCGATGGCATATAATTTACATGGATAGTTTGTATCCATACAATTGAATTACATATTTCCTTTGTTTTTTCCGTAACATATTGTTACACAATTCTTTTTCGGGGCCCCTTCTCTATGTTATAGATGGTACTTGAACTCTAAGGGAAGTAAAATACCCTGCATCACGTGAGAACTTAAATATCTTAAATTTATGTATCGTATTAATTACTATAAGCGGTGAAGTAAAATCGTATGATCAATGTAGTCTCCAACTCACTGCTCCGGGATTAAAGTGAACTCAGCGTGTATAGGCAAGCCGCGCTGTGGGAAAACTGGGCTAAATGCATGTGCGTAGTGTCGTAGTGTCTTCCATTATTAGCCTGTGCGGCCGAGAACAGTGTACTTTAACCATGTCACAAAACTTAGCTTTACCGTATATCATATCACGCATATGCAAAAGTTACTTAAATATCTTAATTCTGTACGTGATATACTCAGAAATATAATACTTCACTGCCAAAGGTAGTGTTAGGTTCATAAGTAATTTATTGTTCTAAATCACAGTATTGTTAAAATCATTACGTTCATTTAAATATAAAAATTACAAGTTATTACTTAATTTTGGTTTCAAATGATGTTTTCCATCTTTTTTTTTGGTATTTACTTACCAAAAAACCGCGAGATAACCCGACCCGCGACTCTACCGGGTTTGAGTATATGTGATTGATAAAATATATAAAGCAATCAAAAATATACGGCTGCGACTAATACATGTACTTGTATTTTATAATACAGTATACTCGGGCAATCGTTTTAACTGAAGTCCCGGTGGGTAAAGAAGCAAATGTGTGGATCTCAAATAATCATTAACCCATTTATGCCGAGTGGACTCTCACATCCTTCTAAATTGGATCAATTTATTTCCAAAATTAGGGATGTCTAGTATATTTATATCTATATTTAAAATATTTCTTACAGAAAAATTCCTTTAATGCGGCGTCTCATCTGGGTCTACGCTGTTAGCCAAGGCCTTTTTTCTTGACGCTATGCATAAATGGGTTAAATACATCATAACAATATTTTACATTTACGAGTTGATTGTTATAAATATTTATGGTACTGAAGTTGTTTTAATGACAACACATTTTTCAAAATTGTTGCGTGTTAATTGGGCAGAAAAATACAACCGCAAGATATGTAGCGGATAGAAAAGATTAAATCGCCCAATTTATGAACATAAATAAACCAATGTCGCTTCACCTTATTAAATCCAGGTGCCAGTTGAATCACCTGTAATGATTTAAAATCTTATACAAGGTAATGTTATTCGTTAAATGCTATTAAATTGTTTGCAATTTGTTTATCAGCAACGCAGTTCACAACGCTATTACCGAAGTCTACATTTCCGAAATATCTTCACTGGCTTCCTTTTCAAATTCGAGCTCGTCAACCGTGTATGAGGTATTTTACTTAATCAAATAAATAAGTGCCCCAGGTCGCAAGAGCAAGTATTTTTTATCGCACTCAACTTCATTCTTAATCCTGTAAAGTGTCACGTTTGTCGCTCCTTCTGCCCGTCAGTAATAGCAATACAATATCGAGTATTGTCTTATTCTACGCCAATACAGTATCGAATCTTGTCTTATCTTACGACAACACCGTATCGAGTTTGTTCTTAACTTACTATACTACAATATCGCTTCTTTCCTTATCTTACGACAATACAATATCGAGTTTTGTCTTATCTTACGATAATACAATATTGGGTCTCGTCTTATCTAACGACAAAACATTATTAAGTCTGTATACATTTTACGATAACACAATATCGGGTCTCGTCTTATCTGACGACAAAACCATATCGAGTTTATTCTTAACTTACGACACTACAATATCGGTTCGTTTCTTATCTTACGACAATACAATATCGAGTTTTGTCTTATCTTACGATACAAGTGTCTCGTCTTTTATAACGACAAAACATTACTAAGTCTGTATACATTTTACGACATACCATATCGAGTGTTGTCTTTTTTTACGACTATACAATAACAAGTGTTTTCTTATGTTCCGACAATACAATATCGGGATTTCTCTTATCTTACAACAATATAATATCGAGTTATGTCTTATCTTACGATAATACAATATCGGGTCTCGTCCTATCGTACGACAATACAATATCGAGATTTGTCTCATCTAACGACAATACAATATCGAGTGTTTCCTTATCTTATATTAATACAATATCGAGTCTTGTCTCATCTTACGACAATGCGATATCGAGTCTTGTCTTATCTTATGACAATATAATATTGAGTTTTGTCTTATCTTACGACAATACTATATCGGCTCTTGTCTTATCTTACGACAATACAATATTGAGTATTGACTTATCTTACGACAATACTTTATCGGCTCATGTCTAATCTTACGACAATACAATATATAGTCGTGTCTAACGATAATACAATAGCGAGTGTCGTCTTATTTTACGACAATACAATATCGAGTCTTGTCTTATTTTAGACAATACAATATCGCATCTTGTCTTATTTTAAGGCAATACAATATCGAGTCTTGAACGTCTTATCTAACGACTAAAAAAATCAAGTAATATCTTATTTTATGACTATGCAACGTTGCGTCCTGTCTTATCTTACGACAATACAATATCGAGTCTTGACTTATTTTTAGACAATACAATATCGAATCTTGTCTTATTTTAAGGCAATACAATATCGAGTCTTGTACGTCTTATCTTACGACTAAACAAAATCGAGTTATATCTTATTTTACTTCTATGCAACGTTGCGCCTGTCTTATCTTACAATATACAAAATTGATGAGTATATATGACACGTATGCGCCTTAAATTGGCCTGTGAACTATAGGTTAAAAAATAACTGAAATTCATAGTTTTATTGTTGTTCGAAATGTGTAGCTTTGATGGTAATATGCTCCTAGGTCACAATAAAGTTAAATTAAAACAGACGGGCGGAAAATACGTTTGGGTACTACAAAGTAGTACAACGTCAACCATGCGAACTGGGGTTAATCCCTTCTTACTTTGTATTTCACACATTTACTATAATAATGTTGTTTCGCCCCGGTCGCAATTGTATTCATGTTTACATAATCGCGAATGCCATCGGAAGAATATTAGTGATATGGACTATTAAATAAAACGACCACTTTAACGAAATAATTGCACTTGAATTAAAATATACGCAACATATTATAACCACATTTTTGCAGCCCGTCAGAGCGAGTTGAATTTTAAATGCAGGTGGAGCATAATTGGAAATACTTAAAATCCATATGCAATTTGGGAAATGCTATAAATTGCGTGGAAATGAATGTTTGAAAAATCAGCACAGTTGTATGCGTGTTTTTTCCCATTACACCGAAACCTCGCTTTAAGAAAACGCGGACGCTTTTTAAATGACCCGATCATTTTTTCAATGGATTTCAATGGTCGAAACGCCGATTATAAGACAATCCCGCTATTCCATATTTAAGACAACATTTCGCTGGCAGACCGAAGCATTAATTTACACTTTAATTAAATGACTCGGCTAAAGCGACCGGCCCTCCAATATAAACTGTTGTTGCCAGTTTGCCGCATCAATTAAAGGCATACGACCCGGGTTCAATCCCCGCCCCTTGCGCATGTGAGCTTGGTTTGTGTTCGCCATACCGGACAGGCGGAGTCCCTCCCCCCGGGTTCTCTGGCTCCCCTAGCCCCCTCCCCTAACAACAGCACAAAACCACACCAAAATTGAGTACCTTTCAGTTAAAAATAAATAGCTAGAAACTGCAGCTATAATTCAAAATTGGCCCCAGCTTTCGTTAGTATAGTAAAGTTCAAACATTAGGTAGGAGTGCTGGGACGCACTTTGGATCCTCACATAATGAAGAATCATATCAACTGTGAGACACATACTTATTTTCATGATATGTAATTTAAATTGTTTAATGATTTTATTAGAGGCTAAATGTTAAGATTTCAATATGTTATTGATCTTTTGGAAATACACTTCTGCCAAAACTCAGTCAGGGACGATGTTAGCTTAAATTTGCTGAGAACTTCGACATTAAAAAAAACTCTAGCAAGTATTAAAAAAGACGACTGTTTGCATAAAATAGTCACTAGATTTTTTTTCTGTACACAAAATACACATGAATAAAAATTTAAGACATCAGTACGTGAAATGAACACAACCATCAACATTATTTGACACGTTAAAGATTATAAGAACAAAACATATTCCAACAGTTTACACCATAATTAAATACAAACAAACAAGGCCAAAGGTTAAATAGAAAAATTATCTAAATACCGATGAATTATTAAAACTGATATTAACAATTCGATAATATAAATGAGCCTTTTCTGGATGCCGTTGACCTGGAGCGAAACCCAAGCTAAATGCATGTGCGTAAAGTTCCGTCCCAGATTTATATGTGCAGTACTAGGCAGGTAGAAATTGCAGTATTGCTTAACATAAAGACTGTAGAATACAATTTGATAGAATTTAGAAAAAAGCTCGAGGCTTATGCTATGTCTCTCTTCTTATATATAAATATGTGTTATATTTGCGAGTTTGTGTTACTTGGCAAAATAAACAACCATTTCTTTATTTGTATTTTTTTTTGTCTTTTCTAAAATTCGGGCATGTTATATGACATGAATGCCAATGTACTCAGGTGATGGTCTTCCAACCTCGATATTTTCACCGTCCCGCTATTAAGAATACTTTAATGACGTGCCTTCGGTGGTCTTATTAGCGAGGTTTTAGTGTACACAATAAATATTTCTTGGTCACTCGTGCGTGAGGCGTTAGTTCGATGTAAAAAGACGGAAACTGACACATATGTTTTTTAAACACTAAATGCTGAAATTGTCTTTGTCACAGACGTATATTTCGTGCATGTGAATGTTGGAAAACTGAAAACCGATATTTCGTGTTGGAAAATATAACAGGTACAACGGAAGAATGTCGGCTCTAGAGACTATAATGTGCGCTGTGTTAATCCTGGGTTCAATATGTGCTCAGCGCGACTCCCAAGCGACCCGGAGGCATCAACCGGAAGGAAGCGGCGAGGATTATGAGCTCCTAGCAAACCGGATTGAGTTAATAGAAGAAAGCCTGCGTACGTATATGTTTGAGACAAACCCCGTGCTGAGCGCGCTTCGAAATGATGTCAGTGGGATGCGAAAGGCGAACAAGTATGTAATGAAGACGGTTGAGACACAGAGACGGGAGTTAGAAGATCTCCGCTGGGCCACGACGCAGCTGAAGCTCTCTGAGGTACCGGAAGAGGAGCGAAATTTGATCACCCAGCTCCAGTGGACCATCTTTGACTTGAAGTTCGCGAACGAGCGACTCCAGGAGGACTCGTGTTTCCGGGACACCGCGTGCTCGGAATGGACGGGATGGTCCCGCTGTTCCGTCACCTGCAGCGCGGGAACCAAGATCCGGTCACGTGACTGCGTCCAGATCGGAAGTTTCAAGTCTATGTGCAAACCCATCATCTACGACGAAGTACCGTGCGCGGAAAAGGCGTGCCCGACTGTGGAACCCTTGTCCGAAACAACGCATTGTCCGAAAAACTACACCTATTTTGACGGTTATTGTTTGCGATTCTCCGGGCGCCAGGATACCAGACTATTGTCGGGAATTATTTGTAACGAAGATGGCGGGCATCTTGTGAACATCGGCAGTACAGACAAGAACGAGATTGTGTGGGAGTTTTTAAAAATGAAGGCCCCTCAATATATGGTGGACATGAACGAGGATTTTAGCAAACGGGAATTCTGGGATTTCCACGGTAAGCCGACGAGACATATGAAGTCCCCTTATTTTGGCCCAGTCTCATAAACATTATACATTTTTTAGTTTAAAAAAAGATGAGATTTAAGTTTCTACTCAGCTGAGAATTTAGAATGTCGGTCAGCGCACAATCAATCTCAAATCTAAGCTATAAGAATATGCACACATTCCACCTCAAACTTAGAATTAAATTAGATTCAGAATTAAAAAAAAAACACACACACTTTTTGTGAGCACCAAAAAGGGCTTGATGATTGCTACTAAAAAGGTCATTTAATATGTGTTAAACACTAGAAAATGAAAATGATACAAAAAATAACTTATTATACCTATTTTCATGTAGTATAATAATTATATTTGAATCGACCTTAATCATGTTTTTTGTGATGAGGACTGAGATTGGAGTCGCGTTCTGTGAAAAATGGATTTAATACATGTGCGTAACGTGTCGTCCCCGATTAGCCTGTGCAATCCGCGCATGCTCAGTCTCTTTTTCACGAGAACGCACTTTAAGCGGAAAGTGTCGTCCCTAATAAGCCCGCGCAGACGACACTTTACGCGCACGTATTAAGCCCTGTTTTCCAAGAACGAGGCTCTGTGAGGATATTGACGATACAATTTGGTCCCCTTTTGTGTCACCCCCGGAAACCCGATATGCTGTGAAAAGTTGGACGTGCTAGGACAAGTTGCCGATAAATTTTGCGGAATTTCGGTAGGGAACGTAAATCCAGTTCTATAATTGTTTAAAGGCATTTTTGAATTAAAATATCTGTTGGTATGTGCAAAGATGGTATTATCATGTATGTTAGAACAATCCTGGTTATTAATTTTCAGGATTTATTGAAATATGGCTATTTGAAGTCGACGATGCAGGGATTTGTTCTCTATTTAGCACTTTATTTACAAATTTCTTTAAAGGTATGCCACTGAAAAAGTTTTTGCACCGAAAAAAATATCAACCAATGTCCCCCGAGTAACAAATCGCCAGGGTTTCTTACAAAAATTCGTATTGGCGGAGAAATTCGACTTTACATTCAACATGTTGATGAACAAATTATATGACCCGGTGCAGTGCAAAGATGTCAAGATATGTCAGAAGTGCAGTTCATTTATAAACTTAAAAGCTCACTATTACAGCTGATTAATGCCCACTCTGATGCATTTTAGATCATTTTTATTGAACTTTGAGGTTTCATAATTATATCCGTTCTGAAGCTTAGTTTATTGCCAGCTTATTGGTATCTTTTGTTGTTTTTTTATTGTTTGAAAATCATTGTAAATGTAAAGCAATTGATTCATACAGGTAAAAATATTCGTCAGTTAGGCAATCTTAACATTTATATTAATATGTTCTGTCTATAGTTCCAATTATGGGTAGACTTTCTTAAATTTGAACTAAATTTGGATCAATGATACACGACTTAAAGATGACAGCTTTGCAAACATCTCCGACAATACACTTGTGTCAATGTCTGTTTATTTTCGTTCTTTTTGGTAATAATATATGCAAAATGTATACATAAATTTTCAAAACCGAATCCAAGCCTCCTTTTTATGTGTATTTGTATAGATAACATGCCGTTCTCATCTGCTGGAGCCTCAAGCCTTTAAGGAATATATTCAGCCAGATTTCAGCAAATAATAACATTTAAAACTAGGGCGTACATTCCATTTGAGCGTAAAACGCATATTGAGAGAAATCGTCAAGATTGCATTTAAGTTATATAGCTCTGGTCTTTTATCACTATACTCATTAAATGATGTCATAGTATGTGTTTTACTTTACAAGTCATTTTAATTGTAATCATTTTTATTCCGAACATGTTCAGCGTTGTCCTTTCATTAGTAAATATAGCGCCGGAGTCCCTAAATAATGTCAGAATGTATAAACCATAAGGTGTATTATCTATGACAGTCAATGGGGATTGATCAATTGAGGGAGTCCAGTGCAAGTGTTCAGGACATTATGTGTTTGTTTTCTTCGTAAGAGTATCATTTACTCCACAATTATTTCAAACAGTAGCCAAATAATAAGTATGAAAAGTCTCAGTGCAAGGAACAAGCATGCAAAGCGCATAAATCAGCTGTAATAGTGAGCTTTTAAGTTTATAAATGAACTGCACTCCTGTCATGTCTTGACATCATTGCACTGCACCGGGTCATATCATTTGTTCATCAACATGTTGAATGCAAAGTCGAATTTCTCCACCAATACGAATTTTTGTAAGAAACCCTGGCGATATGTTACTCGGGGGACATTAGTTGATATAATTTTCGATGCAAAAACTTTTTCACTGGCATACCTTTAAAGAAATGTGTAAATAAAGTGCTAAATAGAGAACAAATCCCTGCATCGTCGACTTCAAATGGCCATATTTCAATAAATCCTGAATAATAATAACCAGGATTTTTCTAACATACATGATAATACCTCATTTGCATATACCAAAGGATTTTTGAATTCAAAAATGCCTTTTAACAATTTTAGAACAGGATTTACTTACCCTACCGAAATTCTGCAAAATGTATCGGCGACTTTTCCTAGCACGTCCAACTTTTCACAGCATATCGGGTTTCCGGGGGTGAGAAGCATATTCTGAAATTATCCTCACGTATAAAGTGATCTTCGCATGAACAATACAGGCTTCTTTGCGATTTTGTTTAAAAAAAATGCTTCACCGCTTTAAAATATAACTAACTTTACATAACAATGATCTTTTTGCGGACTATATTGCAATATGAAAGCAGCGAGTTTAAGCTTATTCTGTTATTTCGCTTTCTTAATAAAATTCCCTCAAACGGTGATGATGGCACAGTAAATTACTTAGACCTATAATATTAAATTATGATAGAGCAAATACGACGTTAACATGATTCCAACAAAACGTGATACTCTTGATACAATTGATATTTATATTCACGGTTTGGGTCAGCAATCAGTATTGTAAGTTGATAAACAAAACAACAAATGTGTCGCGTTCTGAGAAAACTGGGCATACTGCTTGTGCGTAAATTGTCATCCCAGATTAGCCTGTGCAGTCCGCACAGGCTAATCAAGGACGACAATTTCCGCTTTTATGGAATTTTTCGTTTAAATGATGTCTCTTCTTAGCGAAAATCAAGTTTAGGCGGAAAGTGTTGTCCCTGATTAGCCTGTGCGGACTGCACGGGCTTATCTGGGACGACACTTGACGCACATGCATTATGCCCAGTTTTCTCAGAACAAGACACAAATAAGCAGACCAGACTCTCAATCTATTGACTTTACGCGTGTTAAATAAACGTGTCAATTACGTCTACGCTAAGAGCTTTCACCCTCTATAGATCCCAGGTAGACTTCTTGCGAGTAAAACATAACAATGATACCGATTATCAAAACTTATTCCTCTTTTTTTAACAACAAATTACGATGTCCTTGCTTTATTAATGTGTTCATTGACACGTTTTTGATTACCGTCATCGGTGTGGCATGTTGTTTTTAGTAATCAACAGCATTAATTGACAGTACCGGTATGTCGCGCTAGAGATGAAATGTATACGATTTAGCCAACGAAAAGATTCATTGTTCAAAAAGTGGTATCCGGACAAACGGCACCCGGACAATCGACACCCTGTGTTTTTTTGTTGCATTCCCGGACAACCGGCACATCGTAAATTTGTGGACCTGGACAATTGGCACACGATTTAATTGTAAACCCGGACAATCGGCACCCGATTAAAGGGGATTAATAAAGCCCGTCAGCACCTTGTTGGACTTATTAGTCTAATCCGCTAATTGGTTTGGTAAAAGAGATGATTAATAAATCCCGTCAACAAACTGCTTTTTTTTCAAACTAATTTAAGTGTGGATTGATAAGCGTAATCTGCTAATTCTTTGTAATAACACCTGTAAACAATTTACATTCATCAAAGATAATTATTATACAGCATTCCTTAACTTAAGTTTTTCCCCGAAAACAACAAACTGCGAATGAAAATAAGTGTAAATAGAAGAACGAAAATGGAACCATTTCATAAGAAAAACGCAATTCATTACGACATGTAAGGTAGTGCAAAGTCAAATCAAGTCAAAGGTCTTTATTGGTAATTTTTTTTTAATGTTTCATAACCTTAAATCGGGTGCCGTATGTCCGGGTTTACAATTTAATCGGGTGCCGATTGTCCGGTGCCGATTGCCCGGGTCGATAAATTAACGAGGTGCCGATTGTCCGGGAATGCAAAAAAAAACGCAGAATGCCGTTTGTCCTATAAGCTAAAAAAGTCTCTGTTTAACCTGTACTTGAACATTTAACCGGTTAACTGGTCTATTCAGTAGTTTATTCGGGTAACCTGTTGCAACCCTAGTTAAAAGCGACATAAGTTAACATGTTGACGCAAAGATGACGTACACCACACACAAATCTGATGTACATATACTTTAAATGTCAGTTATGAGTCTGGGAAAACTGGGATTAATACATGTACGGAAAGTGTCTCAGATTAGCTCCTTTAGTGACCAATAGAATTTATAAAGATTAATGCATGAATCGCTGCACTTCAGAAAATCACCAATAGTCAATTTATATTTGCACATTTAAATGGAAGATCTTTCAATGTAGTGAACTCAAACTGATATTTGGTGAAAGAAAGGTTGGTTGCAATCGTGATACATCGACTATTTCTGGAATCCTCCGTAAGATAGATTGATTTTAGTCGTGATTTATCGACTATCTCCGGAATCCTCCGTAAGATCGATATATTTCAGATTGAGGTAGGTTGGCGGTCAACCGAATAAATTACGCGATTTAATTACTATACTTTAACCTGTCAACTACAGTAACTGGTACTACTACTAATTAGTAAACGCATTCAAAAAAAACGGGAAAAGTTGTACTACGGATCTTGACATATTTGGGAGAATCCAGCTTATCGCAAGGTTCAAACATACTGACCTATTTTATCCACAATTGATATTTGCTTTGAAATAATAACGGTTCTTACAACAGTCCAGCAGTCCGCACAGGCTGATCAGGGACGACACTTTTCGCTTTTATGGTATTTTTGTTTGAAGAAAGTCTCTTAAAAGCGAAAATCCAGTTTACGCGGAAATTGTCGTCATTGATTAGCCTGTGCGGACTAACCAGGCTTATCAGGGACGACACTTTACGCACACGCATTAAGCCCCGTTTTAGCCAGAGCGGGCTAATATGTTATATGTAACTTAGAAACAACTCACTGATTTTGTTGCCTGATCTTGCCTCGTCGGTTTCTTCTTCAGACATTGACCAGAAAACGAATGTCGCCATAGACGGCGTTCGCGGCCACCAGAAGACGGCGTTCAAGGATTGGCGGGAGCAGGAAATGACGTATTTCAACTGGGCGGTAGGCGAGCCGCGTAACGACCGCAGCGACGGGGACTATTGCGTCACGTTTAACGTGCTTACGGGGACGTGGTTCATGCGTTGCTGCTCCGTGACGTTTTATTACGTCTGTGAGATTGGCAGTCACCTGCCGTAATGTAATTTGCGTTAAATGACGTAAACGACGTTTTGTGCACGTTTGAAGACAAAAAGTGGTTGAACACACATATTGTACCGTAACGTGACTTGCTTCTGTTCTAAACGAAAATCCAGTGTAGGCGGAAAGTGTTGTTTCTGATTAGCCTGTGCGGACTGAACAGGCCAATCTGGGACGACATTTTACGCGCATGCATTAAGCCCCGTTTTTCCAGAGCGAGGCTCCAATTTCAAGTAAATAACGTTTTGTGTTTGTTTGAAGACTAAAGTGCTTAAAATCAAACACTTCCTCAGCATAACCGTCAGCTGACTTCTATATATTTAAATGTGTAAAAATTCAACTGTATTATCCACTTTATAATTATTTTATCACAGGCGAAAAGGCGTAGGGATATAGAAATTGTGGACGTCATTATTTGCCTGCTTGCCTCTGTGCGTCACACGCTTCTGTGCGCAAATCCTCTTACATTCTGCATGCGATTCTCGCCAATCTTTCACATATTAGCGCTTCAGCGCACATAATAATGATTGTCAAGGTTTCACGATTGGTTTATCATTTAAAGAGTTATTGCCCTTTGTTTAAAAGAACAAATACAATCTTCTGTGCTCAACTCCTCGTACTTTTTTGCTGGCGATTTTCGTCAAACGTCTCGAGATTGATTATCTTCAAGTGCTACAGCGCATATGTCTCGCGTTCATAGAAAACTGGGCATAATGCATGTGCGTTAAGTGTCGCCCCAGGTTAGCCTGCGCAGTTCGCACAGGCTTATCAGGGACGACACTTTCCGCTTTTATGACATTTTTAGTTTAAATGAAGTCTCTTCTTGGCAAAAATCCAATGTAGGCGGAAAGTGTAGTCCCTGATTAGCCTGTGAGGACTTCACAGGCTAATCTTGGACGACACTTTACGCACATGCATTATGCCCAGTTTTCTCATAACACGACTCATATTGTCAAGGTTTCACGCTTGCTTAATAATTTAAGGAGTTATTATCCTTTGTTTAAAATTACATAATGCCAGAGCCATGGGATTGCAGTTTTGTTCTTTTTTGTTTCTTAAAAAATTCAATCGCAAATTCTTACTGTACTCTTTCGAAAACAATGCACCCGTGGCGTGGAATACACTGTCTGTGACAGCTTCTTGTTAAATATGAAATCTGTTTGAAACAAGGAAGTCTCAATTGTTTACCAATGTAAACCTATATAAAATAACGTAAAATGAATTAGTTTACTAATGTTAAATCGTGGATTCTTAATATCTGTTGCGCAATAAAGAACAAATGCAAAAAAACTTTCACTTATCCTGGGACCTCCTGTTTGCAAGACGAACATCTTATTCACTACGACATCGCGGCCTTTTTGACTATTTTTTTTACCTTTTTCGCCACGTGCAAACGCCATTGAAAGCAGACGGCATTAACGTGTCATCCGATTTAAACAGTGATAAATACATTCAACTGCAGGAAGTAAATGCTTAATTATACAACGTGCATAATGAAATTAAGGATACGTTTGGCATACAATAGGTACACATATCTACAGATATCCAATTGAAACTTCAAACATATCTTCAAGATCATTATTGGAGGTCACAGCCCAAGGCTGATAACTCTGATCTGCAACTAAGCAGAATTATGCCTCCAATTTTTAGCTATACTGGCCAAAGGCCAGAATAGCTTATGTCATGGCGTGGTTTTTTTCCGTGCGTCCGTGTGTCCGTGCGTTAGACTTTTTCTTGTTTACGCGATAAACTCCACAGTTTTCATCCGATTCTTTTCAAACTTGTTCAGTGTCTTTATATTAATGAGGACTCGAACCCTATTGAAAATGGGTAACATCAGACCGTCCGTCCGTGCGTGCGTCCGTTAGACTTTTTCTTGTTTACGCGATAAACTCCACAGTTTTCATCCGATTCTTTTCAAACTTGTTCAGTGTCTTTATATTAATGAGGACTCGAACCCTATTGAAAATGGGTAACATCAGAGTAAAAAGTCCAGAATTATCTCCCCTTGAATTTGTATTGGTCCTAGGCATTTAAGTAGGTTGTTTCATTGGTGGCAATTATTAATTTAACATTAAATAAAATATAAGCCATCTGATAATTCATTTGGCAATGATGAAAGGTTTGTGTTTTCAGTATTCCCTTGCATGTTTACTTTCTATTCCATTGACATTCCAGCCAGTAGAGCGATTCAGGCCCTCATGGGCATCTTGTTGTAGTTAGAAATTCAGGTTAACGTTTGCATGTCCAGTAAAGATATTAAAATATAACCGCACATATGTGTTCAGGGTCTCCAAAATTAATCCAAGACCAACCCTATAACTTCTACCAGCATAATTATTTCCTCGTTTGTACCAAGAAGAGGTACAGTTAATGTTTGACTTCAAGTTGAAATTCAGGTTAAAGTGTGCATGCAACAAGTACACCTGTCTGTAATTACGGCATATATTCAATTAAAATTAATTCGTGATCATCATTCAATGTCATTTACCAAAGCCCATAGCTCTGATCTGCAATAAAGCAGAATTATGCCCCTTTTGTACTTAGACAATGCAGATTAACGATACGGGCAACAACTCCATATCTCTATATCTGCTTAATATTTTTATATTAATATCAATGTACATGTATGTCCAAGTGGTCATTATATAAGTGGTAATTATACACATGTGCATGGTAACTGAACAAGGGCCACAACTCTGACTAGCAGATTAATGACCCATTTTGTACTTACAAAACTAATGTTAAGGCTTGTGTTGGCCAATAAGTAAGTTTAGTTTTCATTGATCTACCTTAATGAAACTTTGGAAATTGCAAGCCTGCATGGAGACCGTTCATTTCGGGCCAGTAAGGTCAGGATCACTGTAGCTGAACTACACAAATCTTTCATTTTAAATAATTTCAGATATGATTGAGATATTTTGGTGTAATTCATGTGAAGTAAGAGTACACGCAGACCTAGTCGGGAATTGCATTTTGGGCAAGTCGGGTCAAGGTCACTTTTAATTTAAATATGAGACATGTTTCCACTTAATAACTTGACTTTGTTTGAGTTATTGTGCTAGCATTTGGTGTACAGCTAGCATGCATTTGATTCAGTTCTGCGTTAAGATGCGTGTGTAGGTAGCTTATATGCAGAACTTGCTTGGGTTTTCATTTATTTTAATTAAAAATAATTAATTGGTATACCGACGAAAATATAGTTTTGTGACATGGCCACGTTTCTTGCTCTTCTCTGAATTGTATGTTTACGTGTGTATTAAACTTAATATGTAAATTTAACAGTTATTCACCATCACAAGTGTCGCGTTCTGAGAAAACTGGGCATAATGCATGTGCGTAAAGTATCGTCCCCGATTAGCCTGTGCAGTCCGCACAGGCTTATCCGGGAAGACACTTTCCGCCTAAACTGGATTATCGCTAAGAAGAGACTTCATTTAAACGAAAAATTCCATAAAAGCGGAAATTGTTGTCCCTGATTAGCATGTGCGGACTGCACAGGCTAATCTGGGCGACACTTTACGCACAGAACACGACACGAATACGTCTTCACAGTCAAGTTATCAGGTGACTGAAAGAAAAAAGGGTCGGCACACATAATTAGGGTCAAGCAATTAATATTTTAAACAAGCAACTGATTTAATGCCTAACAGCCGAATGTGTTGTCAAAAATACTAACATAGAAATAATTTTACACTAATCACTGTTTTTCTGTTAAAACATTATTGCTGTGCATAATTTTATAAAATTTTAACATCTCAGTCTAATGTCCTCTTTGTTTTCATTACACCCACTGGGTGCTTACGAGGTCAAAGCGTAGTCCGTTTGTCTTCGACGTCGGGTATATGTTTTACTGCAAAACATTGTGTCAATACACTACTTAATCAGGCGAGTTTCATCTTATCTGGTATTTATGGATTAGAGAACGGAACATCCAGTAATGGTAGGTACTTATTTTCAATAACAAACTACAAGTAATTACAAATGCGCGTAGTTGCAACCTTTTACATTGATTTTGAGCTAAAATCGAAGTATATTGGTTTGAAGTAATGCATAAGGTGGTTATTCTGTTAAAATAGCCAATTACAGTAACTTAACTTAAATGAAACTACATGTTACTTTGATACACTGTAAATTAAACATTTTAAAGTACAAAACAGGTTACGAACATATATTTTAATTATCCAAATGCTTGGTTACGAAAAAAATTACAACTCGCTTTATGTATAGGTTTTGCACTGAGTATGTATTGGTTGTGCAACGAACTACAAATATAATGTATAGGTTACTCAACGAAGTACACCAATCTGTACTTCGATGGCATGTGTATAGACACAATGTTTCGTAGTAAAACGTATACCCGACGTCGTAGACAAACGGACTACGCTTTGACCTCGTCAGCCCCCAGTGACGCCAGCGGAAGAATACTCGAGCGCGCTGTCTTGGGACAGTTCTTTCACTTCTTTATATTGTAACGCTTGACCATAACAATATATTCAAAGTTTATATAGTGTACAATTTGTCTTGTCAGATTCACTAGCATCTATTATTGTATAAGTTGTTAATTTTTATTCTAGCCCCACAGTCAATAAAACGTGAGAAAGCTCACAAAAATTTCGATTTATTTATGGGAGGCAAATCTTACAGCAATTGCGATTCTTTGTTAGTCAGAGTTGTTTCCCATTGATTTGAACAACGCATGACCCGATGTGTCGTTAATTGTGTATCGGTGATTCCAATAACTGAGTGAAATATAAACATCTTCGTAGTTGAATATTGTGATTTAACCTTTTGATGTATTAAGAAATTATACATACATATTTATAAAAAAAAATGCTTTAAATATGTCAAATTTAGTTCACTTTTTGTAAAATGTTCGATATAGGTTTATTTAATGTTCGCCATCGAAAATACAGTTTTTAACAATAGTATATCACAGAAATATGTTGATAATGATTGCAGCTTTTTGTGATATTTGCATATATTACTTTTACACAATATCATTCTACCATAGGTAATGGAATAAAGTACGTTTAAACTCTGCATATATTTCGTTATTTCTATACGGTCCGTGCATACATGTATATTTGCGCCAACTCGAATGTTCATGATTTTTTAGCTTTAAATTGATTGTCTGCAACAGATAGAACACTGAACTATAAAACAGTTTTATTGGAGCAGCTCGCTACATTATTTCCAAAAATAGCCATTATTGGAAAAAAACCGATGTCGCCTGATCGTGGGAAATCGGTTTTTGTATCGCGCCATTTTTATGTACATGTCAATGTGTTAACACGCTGTGCTATATACCCTCTGATAAAACACGCGCGATGTTGATGTACATAAATTGATGAATGTTTCGGGTGCATTTAGTTGTGCATAGCGATGGATGTTAATACTTACAAAATGGAAGATGGACTTACATTAACAAATTTATAAGTAATTTCTGAACATGTAGCTATATGAGTGACATTTATAAGGGTTCTTGTACAGACCGTTTTACTTCAATGTAGATTCAAATACTTCGGGTAAATACTCGAAGGTTTTTGTCTTGCCATCAACATTCATGCATCGTAAATGATGTGTTACATTAATTTTGAATTAATTTTGTGGCCACAAATAGAGAATGATTCACCAAGGGAATTGATGGGAATACGTTTAATGTTGTTAAACCGCCGGGGTTCAACCCTTGTTTACCTTTCGTCGTAAACCCGAAAAGAGACAGGTGTGTTTACGTGCAAATACCTAGAGCTACATTGGCATACTATACATGTACAAAGTGCAGTGGATCGACATTTATTAATATTAAGTATTCGCGACTCGGATTATCGACTGTTCGCTGATCTTTTTTACAGGTAAGCCTTCGCGATATGTTCGTGTTTTTTATTTGATAACGTATAATTTCAATAGCAGATTGCAATATTCAGTATCTAACGAATAGGAACCGGGGCTTTCAAATTAAGTAGGAATATGTGTTTGACCTTATGTTAACCTTTAATTGTAAAAGATTTATAAAAAAAGTGTGAAAAATTAACATAATTGTATTAATTTATCTGATAGCAATACTCTATATTTTAAATGGTCATTTACTCAGTTATTTTTATTGTGAAATGGTTGATTTTTGTGGGTTTTTTTCGGTAGAGGGGGTGTCAGACACTGGCATTGGGAAAAATAAGTTGTTCTTGAATGCTTTCAGCTTTTATGAGATCACATGTAGAGCGACCGAAGGGTCAATACCTGTGAGTTGAATAATTGTAACTATGGTAAAAAATATACTTTTGTCCTAGACCAGCAAGACCCATTAACGACTGGAAAATGTAAAGCGAAACGCCCTGTTTACAACTACATGTACAAACACCATTTTTATTGACAATTATTCAATTCAATTCTATTTATTGTATAATAATGCCTCCAGCCCATATAATACACAAAACTTACTCATATGTATAATACACTTACAATGAAGTGAACGGTATACATTTTAAGGGTTAACCTGTTCATCTCGAATTCTTATATCGTTTGACCTTATACTGACCTACACTCACCGAACGGAGGCTATACATATGCTCGCAGCCCAAAGGAAACCAATTACGCGTGTCAGGTCAACCGACCTTACAACTTGGCAAAAGAAAACACTAAACCATCATGTTTTCAGCGACGATTGATTTTCCGTTCAGGGCTTACTCTGCCATTTTCCAACTTAGCCAATTGCTACAAAAAAGGAAAATTGGATTATGAAATTTCCATTTGTCTACACGTTTTTCTACATGATCACTCATAGAATATTTGCTCAGAAAATGTTAAGCCAGTTGAGCCCTGCCGTTAAATCAGTTTCCGTAAGATTTAAGATAATACACATTCCGTGACACAAATTAACAGAAGTTCAAGGGACCAGGAGCCCTAAGCCGCTTTAATTTGTGCGGGCTTCCTTAATTTTATGATAAAAACTTGAGCCGCGTTCTGGAAAAACGGGGCTAAATTTGGGAAGTCAAGACACTGTACGCACATGCATTAAGTCCCATTTTCCCAGAGCGAGGTTCACCTCTTATTTCTTATTTGCATGACATACTAAACGAAGTTTGGCACCTGTAGTTTAAAACGTTAGTTCATAACCCTCTACTTTTTTCCAAGTGGGTTTTCATCTTTAATAAGACCTGGTCAGTATTCAAAAAGGCGTTTAAAACCCCGATAGTATAACCTCAAGATTTTTGCACACATATCTCTGCTTCGATATATTAAAGAGATCATACGTTACTTTTTTAAGAGCTTGTCCACAACAATTTTAACTTGGTCCTGACAGTCTCAAGCACAGGCTTATCAGTGATTATACGTTCTGCCTGGACTAGATTTTCCTTGAGAACAAATTTACAATGAACGAAAATTTCAAAAAGCGACAAGTGTCGTCCCTGATTGGCCTTTGCGCGTATTCGTTAAGCCCCGTTTTCTCAGAGCGCGGCTCTAATGTAGTATTTGCAAAAGTGTTATAGCCGTGTTTAATTTGCTTTGTTTATTTGGTTGTTTAACGACGATAAACGTGTTCTTTATTTTTAATCAAAATCAGCGAGAATCATGTAATACATCTATTGAAGGCGAAACACTCGTATGAAGTCTGAATTGTTTAACTCGTTTGTTTTCCCACACATTGTTGTAAGTTTCATTGCGTGAACTTTGATACTAAACGCGCTGACATTTTCAACGTACATCGTGTCATGATTCGAACTAATTTTATCGTAGTAATTCCTTTCTACATAAGCCTTTTCTCTGACCTTTTTGGGGAAAGATACCTAGCTACAAATGAGAATACTTTGTTCTGACATTTGTCAAATGTGCGCACATAAGGACCATTATCTAGCAGTGGATTTAAACACCTTATCTCACAAGGTATTCGAGCTTCGCTCAGGGAAAATGTGCGGAAAGTGTCGTCAATGATTAGCCTGTGAAGTTTGCACAGGCTAAATTGGGTCGAGATTCTCCGCTTTGTTTGTATTTGCGTTTAAAGAAAGTATCTTTTTAGCGTAAATCAAGTTAAGGCGGAAAGTTTAGTGCTAGATTAGCCTGTGCGGACTGCAGAGAGCGGCACATTTATTTGAGAAGTATTCAAGCTTTTCACATTAAGGAAGTGTTTACAGTGAAAATTCTATATACATAGGTACATAAAATTAGCATAATCTTCACGAAAATAGTAATACAACCCTGTGTCCCGGCGAATGTCCGATCAATATCCAATACAATTGAATCGTGAACAAAAGCTGTTACGAAGTACGTACTCGCTTATTCGGATGATAACGTTACTCTCGTTTCACACATAACATGTGTTTGACCCATTGAATAATATGTCTTCATATGAGACGGCCTAGTACATTGACAAAAACCTGTGAAAAAACTGTATTTTTGCAAAAAATATAATTATGTGTTAAAATCAGTCTGAGTTTCTCGCCTCGTTTTAGATCAAGAAATAAAAATTAAATCTTTTTGGGATAATCAGTTAACTAACGGAAAAATACGCAACCCAAAGTGATCCATGAAAATAATGTAATTTATACTACATTGAATTTGTTTTTACATGTTTTGATATTGCATTCGGGGTTTCGAATTTTAAATGATATTTCTACATCTATCCTATAGGGGTGTATCCGCAATAACAGATGGCGCCAAACAGGCTTCAGTTGCAGACGACAGGTGGAGTTGTTGTTAATGCAGACCACAGGTGGAATTGTTGTTAATTTGCCGCATTTCGCGGCGCTCCATGCACTGAATGATCTACTTTATCGTACTCAACAGGAATGTTTTTCTCGATCTCCGCGGAGTTCACAGTAGTAATTAATTCCATGATTCCGTTGCTCGAGACTAAACAAACATGCAAATATCAAAGAAAAAAAGCAAATGTGTCTAATTAAGTCATCAAAACTTTGATATAAAGTAGGTTTTATCATATGAACGAGCTTAATTTAGTTAACTGAAAGTACGAATTAAAGTCGTGAAATGAGCCTCGTTCTGTGAAAACTGGGTTTAGTGCATGTGCGTTAAGCGTCGTCCAAGATAAGCATGTGCAGCACATTTTACGCACATGCGTTAAGCCCGGCTTAGAACGAGGCTCTCACAATTTTTATGTCCACCAGTATATACTGGGGGGACATATTGTTTTTGCCCTGTCTGTTGGTTGGTTGGTCTGTTGGTTGGTTTGCGCCAACGTTAACATTTGCTATAACTTTTGCCATATTGCGCAAAGCTACTTGATATTTGGCATGCATGTCTATCTCATGGATCTGCACATTTTGAGTGGTGAATGGTCAAGGTCATCCTAAAAGGTCAAAGGTCAAATTAATGGGTCAAAATCGCTCAAAAGTGGACATAGTGTTTCACAAACACATCTTGTTTCAGCTCTGTTTTTGTCATTGTTATGCTAATTATGAGGATTTACATTCGGTCTCTTATTCCTCCATTACATTCCTTCTACATTACTTTATATAGTTTCTCCCTTTTCTTGTGTTTAACGTTTCTTCGTTAAACTTAGTGTGTCAACTTAATTATTAAAGTTCATCGATGCACGTTAACAACACACACAAACCTTTTAATATTTGTGAAACAAAAGAAAAAGGAAATTATAATTTATTAAGTATATGATAAAATCAAAGCATTATCATTTTGATCATGTCACACTATACCATAACTACGGTCACACCACACCAAAGACGTGATCACACCACACCACAGTATGCTCGCACGTGTCTCTCGCGAGCAGCGTGTTTCCTGTAATAATCAAGATGTATTACGACTTGAAATGCACATTCTGTCAACCCGGACATATGTACATTAGTTTATTGGTTGCATGTACACGATTCTTCTTGGAAATGAACATTCTGAATGTGTACTTTTAAGCGTAAACATGAATGCACTTAAAGTAAAAACTTCTTAGAAAAAAATGCACGGATTTTGCATGCTCTTGTCGCATCGATGTCATCGGCGGCAACGAAGGAAGCGAATCGTAAAATACCCGCTGTTCTAATGCAGAAATGCACAATTACTTGTTCAGAACGTATAAGGCGCATAGGCAATTATTACTGCTGCTTCTTCAGAGGCAACTTCTGCTACCACCACTATGTTTACTAAAACTACTACTACTACTTTCTTTTTTGAGTTTACCGTTACCCAGGTATTAACTTTTACCCAGCGACTCAAACGAAAAAGAAAACAACAACTCACAAGATCACGTCACTAAACAACAAGCAAACACGTGTATCAACGTAGTGAATGTGTACTACCTTAGACCCGGAACCGTGAACGTCTGGTTTCACTATACATGGGAATTTCCTTCCTCATCGATTCTGCTAAAATCATTAAGTGATTTTAAAGCTCTGTTACGAATCGCTAAATAATGACTATTATAAACTTATTCTATGTCGTATTCGTTGTTATCATCATCATCAGCAGCAACCCGTACATATCTAGTAACTCAAATTCGCCAGTGTGAAAACCCTCTCAAGGATATGTTAGTTTGTAATTTGGTAAGATAAAAACAAGTAAAGTTTCAGTTTGTTTTTCAAAGACTTTAATTATGCACTTCAAATCCTGCGTGCATATGTTGTTTTTTTTTTTTCGAATCCAGGGCTTTTTTTCCCCTTTTTGGGANTGCGTAAAGTGTCGTCCCAGATTAGCCTGTGCAGTTCGCACAGGCTAATCAGGGACCACACTTTCCGCTTTTATGGCATTTTTCGTTTAATAAAGTCTCTTTTTACTAAAAATCCGATTTAGGTGGAAAGTGTCGTCCCTGATTAGCCTGTGCGAACTGCACAGGCTAATCTGGGACGAAACTTTACGCACATGCATTATGCCCAGTTTTCTTAGAACGCGACTCATTTAATCCAATCATCCAATCGTGAAGACACAAACTCCATGAACTCGTCTGCAAATGTATCAGCAACGCGCGTTTGTTTCCGTTCAGCCAAAAAAAACAACACTTGTCTGACCGAAAACACATGTGCACTTAATTGACCCTCATTTAACCCCGCATTGTAGACACGTATGATTCAAGAAAGAATGTCTTTGGGAAGAAAAACTCTCGACGGCGTTATTGGCATGCAGAATAACCCTTGATAGAAAACAATAAAATCTTGTCTGATATGAGAGCTTTTGAAGGATAATTTAAGTGTTAGATGATGGTATATTCGCTCTATGACCTTATGTTTCCGGGGGTAATAAAACACTGAACGATTGATGTCCGTACATTTTTTTCCGGCAGGGGTGGTGCGTTACGCGAGGGTTTTTTAGGGTTGGTGGTACCGATACTGTCGGAATTAAACATATAAGCACAGGTCTTTATTGTTTCCGCTGGAACAAATACTCTCTTAGAACGTGCGCTGTATAACATATTTTGTTACAAGTATATCATATGTTTTAATTACATTACATAATTCTTTTAATTGGTGCTTTATTTTATACGATATTCGACAGTTTGAACTAGAATGTTATACACATAATTGCCACTCCTTAATCTCAGTACTTCTCGCACCAAAGAGGTATGCGTTTTCTTAAAATATATAGTTGCAATCACACTTTTAAGGGGACAGCCGCCATTTGATTTTTGGCCCCGCTTTTTGCAATCCGATTTTTTTTATTTTTTTTTAATCCTTTAGCCAATCACATTCTCACCAGTTTAAACTGTGACACATGGAATCTTATTTATCACGTATGAGTGGGAAGTAAGATTCGTAAAAATATGAGCCGCGTTCGGGGAAAACTGAGATTAATGCATGTGCGTAAAGTGTCATTCCAGATAAGCGTGTGCAGTCCGCACAGGCTAATCAGGGACAACACTTAAAGCTTGTATGGAATTTTTCGTTTTAAGAAATTCTCTTCTAAACGAAAATCCAGTCTGGGCGGAAAGTTTCGTCCCTGATAAGCCTGTGTGGACTGCAAAGGCTAATTTGTCTCGACTCTTTACGCACTTGCATTAAGGCCAGTTTTCCCAGAACGAGGCTCATAATATCCCCCCTAGCGCCAAGCCTAAGAACGCTACGCCATCCGAATCTATGCTCTTCTTTATTTGCCATTAAAATTACCAAACTCTATTTGTAAAATCGTGATGTATCTATGCCATGCATTGGCCATTTTCTAAATGAATACAAATTTTCCTCATAGTTACGCCTGCAATCGCTAAATCACAACGTCATGGTCGTCTGCGCATCGGCTGTTGGTATATGGAATTCTTTGCTCATGTTCTTGATCGTGCTCAGCATCTGTGGTGCTGCTAGATCGCCTGCGTGGTGATGAAATTGCATCATAGTGGGGCTAACTGTGGCGTGATTGATTACTTTCTAGTAACGATGTGGCATGGAGTAATATCATCATTACTTGACAAAACGTTAACTTTGATATTCTTTGGACACGCTGTCGCAATTATTGGTGATAGTGCAGATGTGTTTAATGGATGTTACTTAAACTGAAAGGTAATTTTGTGAGAAGATTAAGAACGAATGGTACGATTGCCAAATCATCAGTGTGATTGACAAATCATCAGAACGATTGACAAATCATCAGTACGATTGACAAATCATCAGTGTGGTTGTCAAATCATCAGTACGATTGACAAATCATCAGTACGATTGTCAAATCATCAGTGTGGTTGTCAAATCATCAGTACGATTGTCAAATCATCAGTATTATTGTCAAATCATCAGTGCGATTGACAGATCAGCAGTGTGATTGACAAATCATCAGTACGATTGTCAAATCATCAGTATTATTGACAAATCATCAGTACGATTGTCAAATCATCATTGTGATTGACAAATCATCAGTGTGATTGACACATCATCAGTATGTACACGAACACAAACAGTAAGGTAGGCTTTCAATCATGGGTGCTTTGTATTATAGAAAATGTACCTGCTGTTATCTTTATTGTGATTATTACATATTTGTTTTGTTGGCCTGTGTTTTTCAGGGCGCCGTAAAATGTGAGAAGGGGCCTTTGCAAAAATCCTCGTCGTCTGCAGGGACCGGATATGACGTCAGAGGGAGTGCATTAAAATGACCTATGGGCCGGTTCGAAAATGGAGTTTTCCATTTCAGGAAAAAATTAACATTAAAACACCAGTAGTCAGAAAAGTGTTCATTTCCTTGTGTTCAGTAATAGCTGTGATATTTTTTGTGTTATTTTATGGTTGCTTTTCATCTGGAACGGCATGTATAAAGACGCAAGTGTTCGTGCAAAGTCATGCTAACTTCCATAAACAAAATGTCGCCGATCATTCCCAAAATCTCAGAAGTCTCGAAAATAACGAGATTTCGGACGTCATCCAAGGACCGATAGACGTAAAGAAGCCAAATGTTTCGGTTACGAACATTGATGTCAAGTCCGAAGTTTTGGAATTCAGTGAGAACGAAACAGAAGACGAAGAGCTGTTTGAGGAAGATGACAGCGTCAGTTCAGGATCAGCGATAGACAACTCTACGATGGGATTTGAGGAGATTGACTGGAGTGATCCGCGCCTGGATTTGTTACACATGGTAAGTATATGCTCCTGTTTTCTATAGAGTTCTGGAGAAACTGGGCAGCACAGGCTGATTAGGGACGACGCTTTCCGCTTTTATGGAATTGTTTGTTTAAAGCAAGTTTCTTCTAAACGAAATTCCAGTGTAGGCGTAAAGGATGTCAATCTTGTGCCGAATGTTAAATCTTCCTGCATTTGTTTGTATAAACGTTTTATATATATAGATGACATATTTGTTTACAGTTACATAAAGTCGACCTCCAGCAAGCTCCAGCAATCGCTCAAGGTCTTTAGTAAAAGTTAGCCGAAGGTGACAACAGTACTAAAATCTACCCTTCAAATTCACATCATCACCAACTGTCGCGCTTTGCACGTCGATTCACTTAGCACGCTGAAGTAGAGACACAACTTCATCCGTAAACTTAGTTTGACATTTATGTATTGTGTTCTACAAAGAAGGGACCGATTACGCTCAACGTCACCGGTGTTTTTTTTTATCCAATTCTGGTGCAAAACAAAGTCCTTTCTTTAAAGCAAAATCGTTCGCTTTCTAGCATTCTAGCAAGTTTTGTGTTAGAAATGTGTGTGTTTTGTTTAATTTTATAAACATAATTTAACCCATTTATGCCTAGTGGACTCTCCAATCCTTCTAATTTGGATCAATTTATTTCCAAAATTAGGGATGTCTAGTATATTTATTTCTATATTTAGAATATTTCTTACAGAATTTCCATTAAGCAAACAGCGCAGACCCTGATGAGACGCCGCATCATGCGGCGTCTCATCTGGGTCTTCGCTGTTTGCCAAGACCTTTTTTCTAGACGCTAGGAATAAATGGGTTAAGGAGTAATTAAGATTGTGAATGCGTATGACATTTCAGCGGAAGCCCGAATTCGACGCAAGATTCAAGAATCCCTGTTGGCTCGAACCGCTGACCTCCGTGAACCCGTACGAGAACAACGCCTTTGCCACGTTTTCACCTTCCTCTGAAAGGTAGCGATTGGTCTTAGAGATATTAGCCGCGTTCTGGGAAAACTGGGCTTAATGTATGTGCGTAAAGCGTCCTCCCATATTAGCCTGTGCAATCGGAACAGGCTTATCAGGGACGAAACTTGCCAACTTAACTGGATATTTGTTTATAATAGACTTACTTTAAACGAAAAATATCATAAAAGCGTAAATTGTCGTGCCTGATTAGCATATGTGGACTTGACAGGCTGATCTGGAACAACACTTTACGCACGTGCATTAAATTAATCCCAGTTATCCCATATCAAGACTGAAATATGTAAATCAGAATATATTTTTTTCTGATAAATCAAATAATCATGACTTAATACGTTGATGTGTTTTGCCAAAGTTTAAGGGTGTTTAAATTCGTGGATTTCCAATTTTCATTAAAATTTCTCATGGCATTAAACAGTTTTCGACGATCAGTTTTTCCCATCATCGCCGTCTTTTAATGACTCTTGAACATTGTGTCATGATTATTTTGCTTAATTTAACTTCTAACAGCGCCCTGGAGCGGCTGGCGGACCACTGGCGTGTCAATGCCTTCACTTCCGGCGACGCGTCCTCTGCTGCTACCACGCGCCTCCGCTGCCTTCCGTACTTTCTGATCATCGGGCAGCCGAAGTGCGGCAGTACGGACCTGTTTTGGAAGATAGCCAAGCATCCGGATATTGTCACGCCGCCTATAAAGGAGCTCCACTGGTGGTCCCGGAACCGCCAAGGTAGCGGCACGGTGGAGACTCTTGAGCTCCTATTTAATTTAGAATAAGCATATTTGAGCCTCGTTTTGGGAAACATGGCTTTATGCATATGCGTAAAGTGTCGTCCCAGATTAGCCTGTGCATTCCGCATAGATTAATCAGGAACGACACTTTCCGCTTTTGTGTTGTTTTTTTTTCGTTTAAATGAATTCTCTTGTTAGCGAAAATCCAGTAAAGGCGTCCAAATAAGCCCAGTTTTTACAGAGCGAGGCTCATTTGATTTTAGATCGATTACACGAGAAGCCTTTGGGTTATATACGCACTCTCGACTCCGTTACCTAACAAACAATCAGTACTCAAGCAGTCAAGATATCTTTGGAATGATCGTAATAACGCTTCCAAAGTAAGCATCGAACTCAGCGGAACCTCGCTGTCGCAAGGTGGATACCGTGTCCATTTCACAATTGGAACTTTGGGTCCCATTTTAGCGAGCTTCTCACGGTTGGTCGGATGGTCAGTCAGGAGACCCTTTCGTTTCTGTATGATGTTTTGAGAACATTCAGATTTTCCATTGTCCAAATAGTGTGGCTGGCTACTATGTTGAAAGAAATGCGCCTATTGCTTTTGAGGTCAATGCCAAAGGTCAAGGTCACGGGCGTTTGTAGAATGAAATTTAAAAGGAACAAACATTTGTTTTAGGGGAGGGCGGCAATCATATTTTTCAAACATCCGGTTCAATTTCAGGTCGGCGTTTCAACTTTATGAAACTCATTCCATTCAGCGACTACATCGATATGTTTGACAAAGCCGGTGTGCGTATATACGAAAAGTTGCTGGACTATATCGATGACGAAAGCGATGACCAAATCATTACAGGTAAGTTGTGAGTACAAATACACTCGCTTCTCACCTAAGTGACCAGGGTTCAATTCCCGTTCCCGGCAGCATGTGAGTTTGGTTAGTGGTCACCAAAACTCACCATACCGGACATTTGGGGTTTCTCCGGGTATTGCGGCTCCCCCCACACCGCAAGACCTCACCAACATTGAACAATCTTTCAGAAACACGAAATAGCTGAAATTTGCAGCTCAAATTCAAAATTCGTCCCAACTTTTGCGAGTGTTATACGTTAATTATGTAGGGGTGCTGGCACACACTCATGGTCCACACATAATGCAGCCTTTGGCTCGGAATGGACCTCATTTACTTCGAAATACACCCACGAGTACAAAAAGTTAAAACAACACTGACGTTTTTAAAACCAATCACGAATGTTGTTGTTTGACAGTTACGGAATACCGTTAGGGCCATCGTGGTAACACATTAAAATCCAGAGGGCGAGAACGCGATAGTACAATGGCGACAATGCGACAATACGATGACGACATTGCGACAATACGATGGCGACAATGTGATAGTACGATGGCAAGAATTCGAGAACGTGATAGTACGATGACGACACTGCGACAGTGCGATGACAACAGTGCAACAATACGATGGCGACAGTGCGATAGTACGATGGCGACAATGCGATAGTGCGATAATACGATGACGACAGTGCGACAATACGATGTCGACAGTGCGATAGTACGATGGCGAGAATGCGTGAACGCGATAGTACAATGGCGACAANTGTCGTCATCGTACTATCGCGTTCTCGCATTTCTGCCCTCTGGATTTTAATGTGTAACCACGATGGCCCTAGCGGTATTCCGTAGACAGTCGTGTTATTTCTTAGTGCGCTGATTTCGTTGTTTTCCCTTTCTTTGTTTAGGCGTCTACTGCCTTTATGTTAAAGGCAATTAACTATTGCTGATTGTTTTCAATATGGTATGACATGTAAGCCATCCCTTTCATTGTGTTGGGAAGTAAAGTAAATGCTTACATTTGAGTTGTAATGCGCGGCACTCCATTAATTTCGTTTAAAAGGGGAGTAATTTTTATAATATGTTTTAAAGGGGAGTAACTCTAATAATGTGTTTTAAAGGGGAGTAACTCTTATAATTTCGTTTTAAAAGGGAGTTACTACAACAATTTGTTTTAAGAACAGTAACTCTAATATTGTCGTTTTAAAGGGGATTAACAATACATATTATGTTTTTCTACTTCAGGGGAGGCAAGCGTGTCACTGTTTTGGGACAACGGGGAGTGGGACCGATTCCTGGAAAACAAGGACCAAACTCAACCGAGATTTATCGTTCCAGACTACATTCATCATTTCATTCCAGACGTCAAACTGATCCTTATTCTTAGAAATCCTGTTGAAAGGTATGTGCTATTTATACACTTCGTATGGACTGCGTGAATTCTGTATGAATGTGTGATATTCGGTTGGACTGTATATACTTTGTATGGACTGCATAAAAGACTGCGTTCAATTCGTGTGTTCTGCGTAAACGTCGTAGGAACTGTGTAAAACAGTGGATAGACTATCTACTGCCTTTGAACCTCGTGTAGGCTACTAATATACTACCTTAGTATAGACTATTTACTTCCTTTGAACCTCGTGTAGGCTACTAATATACTACCTTAGTATAGACTATTTACTTCCTATGAACCTCGTGTAGGCTACTAATATACTACCTTAGTATAGACTATTTACTTCCTATGAACCTCGTGTAGGCTACTAATATACTACCTTAGTATAGACTATTTACTTCCTATGAACCTCGTGTAGGCTACTAATATACTACCTTAGTATAGACTATTTACTTCCTATGAACCTCGTGTAGGCTACTAATATACTACCTTAGTATAGACTATTTACTTCCTATGAACCTCGTGTAGGCTACTAATATACTACCTTAGTATAGACTATTTACTTCCTATGAACCTCGTGTAGGCTACTAATATACTACCTTAGTATAGACTATTTACTTCCTATGAACCTCGTGTAGGCTACTAATATACTACCTTAGTATAGACTATTTACTTCCTATGAACCTCGTGTAGGCTACTAATATACTACCTTAGTATAGACTATTTACTTCCTATGAACCTCGTGTAGGCTACTAATATACTACCTTAGTATAGACTATTTACTTCCTATGAACCTCGTGTAGGCTACTAATATACTACCTTAGTATAGACTATTTACTTCCTATGAACCTCGTGTAGGCTACTAATATACTACCTTAGTATAGACTATTTACTTCCTATGAACCTCGTGTAGGCTACTAATATACTACCTTAGTATAGACTATTTACTTCCTATGAACCTCGTGTAGGCTACTAATATACTACCTTAGTATAGACTATTTACTTCCTATGAACCTCGTGTAGGCTACTAATATACTACCTTAGTATAGACTATTTACTTCCTATGAACCTCGTGTAGGCTACTAATATACTACCTTAGTATAGACTATTTACTTCCTATGAACCTCGTGTAGGCTACTAATATACTACCTTAGTATAGACTATTTACTTCCTATGAACCTCGTGTAGGCTACTAATATACTACCTTAGTATAGACTATTTACTTCCTATGAACCTCGTGTAGGCTACTAATATACTACCTTAGTATAGACTATTTACTTCCTATGAACCTCGTGTAGGCTACTAATATACTACCTTAGTATAGACTATTTACTTCCTATGAACCTCGTGTAGGCTACTAATATACTACCTTAGTATAGACTATTTACTTCCTATGAACCTCGTGTAGGCTACTAATATACTACCTTAGTATAGACTATTTACTTCCTATGAACCTCGTGTAGGCTACTAATATACTACCTTAGTATAGACTATTTACTTCCTATGAACCTCGTGTAGGCTACTAATATACTACCTTAGTATAGACTATTTACTTCCTATGAACCTCGTGTAGGCTACTAATATACTACCTTAGTATAGACTATTTACTTCCTATGAACCTCGTGTAGGCTACTAATATACTACCTTAGTATAGACTATTTACTTCCTATGAACCTCGTGTAGGCTACTAATATACTACCTTAGTATAGACTATTTACTTCCTATGAACCTCGTGTAGGCTACTAATATACTACCTTAGTATAGACTATTTACTTCCTATGAACCTCGTGTAGGCTACTAATATACTACCTTAGTATAGACTATTTACTTCCTATGAACCTCGTGTAGGCTACTAATATACTACCTTAGTATAGACTATTTACTTCCTATGAACCTCGTGTAGGCTACTAATATACTACCTTAGTATAGACTATTTACTTCCTATGAACCTCGTGTAGGCTACTAATATACTACCTTAGTATAGACTATTTACTTCCTATGAACCTCGTGTAGGCTACTAATATACTACCTTAGTATAGACTATTTACTTCCTATGAACCTCGTGTAGGCTACTAATATACTACCTTAGTATAGACTATTTACTTCCTATGAACCTCGTGTAGGCTACTAATATACTACCTTAGTATAGACTATTTACTTCCTATGAACCTCGTGTAGGCTACTAATATACTACCTTAGTATAGACTATTTACTTCCTATGAACCTCGTGTAGGCTACTAATATACTACCTTAGTATAGACTATTTACTTCCTATGAACCTCGTGTAGGCTACTAATATACTACCTTAGTATAGACTATTTACTTCCTATGAACCTCGTGTAGGCTACTAATATACTACCTTAGTATAGACTATTTACTTCCTATGAACCTCGTGTAGGCTACTAATATACTACCTTAGTATAGACTATTTACTTCCTATGAACCTCGTGTAGGCTACTAATATACTACCTTAGTATAGACTATTTACTTCCTATGAACCTCGTGTAGGCTACTAATATACTACCTTAGTATAGACTATTTACTTCCTATGAACCTCGTGTAGGCTACTAATATACTACCTTAGTATAGACTATTTACTTCCTATGAACCTCGTGTAGGCTACTAATATACTACCTTAGTATAGACTATTTACTTCCTATGAACCTCGTGTAGGCTACTAATATACTACCTTAGTATAGACTATTTACTTCCTATGAACCTCGTGTAGGCTACTAATATACTACCTTAGTATAGACTATTTACTTCCTATGAACCTCGTGTAGGCTACTAATATACTACCTTAGTATAGACTATTTACTTCCTATGAACCTCGTGTAGGCTACTAATATACTACCTTAGTATAGACTATTTACTTCCTATGAACCTCGTGTAGGCTACTAATATACTACCTTAGTATAGACTATTTACTTCCTATGAACCTCGTGTAGGCTACTAATATACTACCTTAGTATAGACTATTTACTTCCTATGAACCTCGTGTAGGCTACTAATATACTACCTTAGTATAGACTATTTACTTCCTATGAACCTCGTGTAGGCTACTAATATACTACCTTAGTATAGACTATTTACTTCCTATGAACCTCGTGTAGGCTACTAATATACTACCTTAGTATAGACTATTTACTTCCTATGAACCTCGTGTAGGCTACTAATATACTACCTTAGTATAGACTATTTACTTCCTATGAACCTCGTGTAGGCTACTAATATACTACCTTAGTATAGACTATTTACTTCCTATGAACCTCGTGTAGGCTACTAATATACTACCTTAGTATAGACTATTTACTTCCTATGAACCTCGTGTAGGCTACTAATATACTACCTTAGTATAGACTATTTACTTCCTATGAACCTCGTGTAGGCTACTAATATACTACCTTAGTATAGACTATTTACTTCCTATGAACCTCGTGTAGGCTACTAATATACTACCTTAGTATAGACTATTTACTTCCTATGAACCTCGTGTAGGCTACTAATATACTACCTTAGTATAGACTATTTACTTCCTATGAACCTCGTGTAGGCTACTAATATACTACCTTAGTATAGACTATTTACTTCCTATGAACCTCGTGTAGGCTACTAATATACTACCTTAGTATAGACTATTTACTTCCTATGAACCTCGTGTAGGCTACTAATATACTACCTTAGTATAGACTATTTACTTCCTATGAACCTCGTGTAGGCTACTAATATACTACCTTAGTATAGACTATTTACTTCCTATGAACCTCGTGTAGGCTACTAATATACTACCTTAGTATAGACTATTTACTTCCTATGAACCTCGTGTAGGCTACTAATATACTACCTTAGTATAGACTATTTACTTCCTATGAACCTCGTGTAGGCTACTAATATACTACCTTAGTATAGACTATTTACTTCCTATGAACCTCGTGTAGGCTACTAATATACTACCTTAGTATAGACTATTTACTTCCTATGAACCTCGTGTAGGCTACTAATATACTACCTTAGTATAGACTATTTACTTCCTATGAACCTCGTGTAGGCTACTAATATACTACCTTAGTATAGACTATTTACTTCCTATGAACCTCGTGTAGGCTACTAATATACTACCTTAGTATAGACTATTTACTTCCTATGAACCTCGTGTAGGCTACTAATATACTACCTTAGTATAGACTATTTACTTCCTATGAACCTCGTGTAGGCTACTAATATACTACCTTAGTATAGACTATTTACTTCCTATGAACCTCGNGATCGTTTCTTTTCTCTGTTTTTACATTTGCCGACAGTAGAGTATCGTTCAAGTGTTTATCCCATTATTGAACAAGCAAACACGCACAGGATAATTGAGTCATTTGGTTGATTCGCATGCTCTTTGTTTTGTTTTTCTTAAAATCGCGTTATAAATTTAAATCTGTATTCGAAACAATTTTAGTATTCTCTTGTTTTGTGCTGCGATTTTGTAAATCTGAAAAGACGCCAAAAAACTTTTGATATCGAATAGATAATCTACAATTGCGCTCATAGATAATCTACAATTGCGCTCATAGATAATTACAATTGCGCTCATAGATAATCTACAATTGCGCTCATAGATAATCTACAATTGGGCTCATAGATAATCTACAATTGCGCTCAAAGATAATCTACAATTGCGCTCATAGATAATCTACAATTACGCTCATAGATATTCTACAATTGCGCTCATAAATAATCTACATGTGCGCTCATAGATAATCTACAATTGCGCTCATAGATAATCTACAATTGCGCTCATAGATAATCTACAATTGCGCTCATAGATAATCTACAGGTGCGCTCATAGATAATCTACAATTGCGCTCATAAATAATCTACAGGTGCGCTCGTAGATAATCTATAATAGCGCTAGAACATGCGCGCATGTTTATGTCGAGTTTGCACGATTAAATCGATTTCAGGAGAAATTCCGTCGGCAAGAGAGAAGCTGTTGGTGACGTCATCGACCTCGAACGTCCGGAAGCAGTCGGACCGGGCTCTCGGAGACATGTTCGCGGAGACTCGGGCGCTCCTGGAGCGCTTCTACAAACCTTACAACGAGGAACTGGCCGCCATGTTGTCTAGCGCACGCTACTTGTGGGCGGACAGCTGAGGGCAGTGGAGCGTGTCGGAAACTAAAAATGGAGCATCAGATTTTATATTTAGCGCCGGGATATACAAATATAAAAATCGATGTAAAGGTCGGAATCTAAAAAATAATAAAAAGCGTCGGAATCCAAAAATACATTTTCAAGCGTCTTTATTTTAAAATAGATCCGAGCATCGCTCTGGGAACAATGGGTTTGATGCATGTGCGCAGCGTCATTTTAGATTAGTTGGTGCAGTCCGCAAAGGCTAATCAGGGACGACACTTTCCACCTAGACTTGATTTTCGCTATAAAGGGACTTCCTTTAAACAGAAATTTCCATAACAGCGGAAAGTTTCGTCCCTGATTTGCCTGTGCGGACTGCACACGCTAATCTGGGACGACACTATACGCACATGTATTAGATATTTTTCCGAGAGCAAAGCTCATTTGTATCTGTGTAAAGGGTCTGCTTTGTGGCAACGTTTCGGAAACAGTTTTGAAATACTTAAAAATGCAAAATAGTGACGTCATGCATCACCACCTCTGACCGTACGAACACTTAATTCATCGAATGACTTTATTTTGCATATAGCTTGCTTAATATTTATCTCCTTAAGAAATACCAGTAAACATTGTGACATTGTGTTCATTAAAAAAGGCTAGTGATCCGGTGTTTTTCACTGCCATTTCCTTCCATGTTGATTTTATTTTACTGTGATCGAGACCGTTTTTTTCGGGTTTTAAAGCAAACATGACATGTTAAAATGCTCAATTGTATTACATGTTCATACAGTGACCAGCTTGTTCCATGTAACTAATCGCATGTGTTAACCTGCAGAAGGTTTTAAATTGGTAAAAATGGTTTTATTTTTATTAATTTTTCATTTATAGTGAAATATTAGTTTTATGCCCCCGGTAGGGTGGCATATAGCAGTTGAACTGTCAGTCCGTCTGTCCGTCCGAAAACTTTAATGTAGGCCATAACTTTTGAAATATTGAAGAAAGCAACTTGATATTTGGCATGCATGTGTATCTCATGGAGCTGCACATTTTGAGTGGTGAAAGGTCAAGGTCATCCTTCAAGGTCAAAGGTAAAAAAAATAAAATCCAAGGGAAGTAAACAGCTTTAAAAGGGAGATAATTTCTAAACCTGCCAAATGATATATTGAAATTTAATTTCAAAGTGGCGCAATAGGGGGCATTGTGTTTTTGACAAACACATCTCTTGTCATAATTAATTCATTTTAAAGACTGAAGTTTCCATATAATTCAAGTTTAGGCTTAAACATAACACAAGTATAAATCATACAGTTAATTATTGTGAATATTTGACAGCGCTTTTTTAGAATAAACCTTAATTAATTTCGTTTAAAAAGATATTNCTAGGTCAAACATTCGGCGTGGGTATACGCGTCGGCCTCTGCCGCGCCATTTCTAGTTTACAATTATATTTTCACTGTTTCAATGTGTTTTTTGGTTCCCGAACTAATGCCTACATAAAGCAGATCGTCAACAATGCCGAACTCAAAAATTATGAAGTCATTATTTTGACGTCATGACTTGATTTATTGTCAATATTTCGAGTTAAACCTTTTCAAAATGCAAAATTATGATGAACACAGACATAACAATACATGTAATTCGAACATGTGTTGGTTTCGGTAGATTATCATTTTACTTAGCATTTAATTTTGCTTTAGCATTTCAGTTTATGTGTCTTGTTTTATTATGATTAATATATACTAATTAACTATTATAAATATTATCAACAACAGTTTATTAAAAATGATTCAAATGATGTTCTGGAAGCTTTAAACTTGTACATGTCGTATATTTTTAATATGAGTAACTGTGTCCCAAATTTAAAAGGTCAAGGTCACATCTTTGGTAGGATTCAATGTAAAAATAATGTCACAATGCAGTTGTCTGTTCATCGATGGGCATAGTTTAACATTGTGACAATATGTTTAGATTAACTAACAATGTTTTTGGAATAACATTTGATAAACTTTTGAACGAAATCGTTTATTATTAGATATTGCATTATATTACATTATAAAAAGGGTAATAACTATATAGAATTATTTATTTATAAAAATGTGGAATTATATTGTTTTAAATACACACCTAATTTAAAATATAATATTGATATTATACGTTATGTAGATACACATTGTATTTCTGCACAAGATCTCAGTAACTATGTAAATTTATATACAAATGTGTAACTAAATATATGTTATTTGATGTGTGTATACACTAACCAACGTTTGTGATGGTTGTATATATGTAATTAATATATTATAAAATCCACGACATGTTAGTTTGTGTAACGTTTTCTATGTGAAATATAATTTGTTTACAAACATATCTTGTTTTCGATCAATTTTTAACATGTAAAACAAGTAATTGTTGATATTTGCACATGCATTTTTAAGCAAGTAGTTTAAATACGAATACAATACCATTTTTAACCGTTTTTTTTTAAATAATTATAATTTTATTTGTTTTATGCAGATTGAACAGCGAATAGTTATCAAAAGTTTATACTTATGAAAATAATACGTACATTGAATATGAAAATTGTTCTCGAGTTTTTAAATGTGTCAATATTTATTTAAAAAGAATCCTGGTTCCTAGGTTTATATTAATGTAAAAAGGTTTGGAGTGGCATTTTACATTTTCCAAAATCGCTAGCACTCTTGAATACCTAAACGCCATGCATTTCAGGCCCGTATCCAGGATTTTTTTTACTGTGGGGGGGGGGNATTTCAAAGCGGCGCAATAGGGGGCATTGTGTTTCTGACAAAAACATCTCTTGTTATAATTAATTTATTTTAAAGACTGAAGTTTCCATATAATTCAAGATTAGGCTTAAACATAAGACAAGTATAAATCATACAATTAATTATTGTGAATATTTGACAGCGCTATTTTAGAGAAAACCTTAATTAATTTCGTTTAAAAAGATATTTAATTTTCGATCTTAGTAACTCTGTATTTGTAGTGTGATGTAAAATAATTGTGTTGGCGTTCAAAGTGTATACAAGTACAGCATGATCGACATTTCCACGTTTGTTGAGTTATAATTACAATATTATTAATAATACTTATACTTGAATTAGTAATAATTATACAAGTATTTGTTTGTTGTATCTTTAAGTTTATACATATATTTTACGTTAGGATTGTCTCAAGTTTATGCATGTAAACTTATTATTACATTAATATTATGATTCCCTATAGTTTGTAACGAAACAGCAGTGATTATCCCAACGCTTTTTGAAAAACAGGTGGGGATATTGTGGTTATCTCCGCCGTCCGTCCGTCCGTCCGTCCTGGCCACTATCTCCTCCTACACTATAAGCACTAGAACCTTGAAACTTACACACATGGTAGCTATGAGCATATGTGCGACCCTGCACTATTTGGAATTTTGATCTGACCCCTGGGTCAAAAGTTATGGAGGTCATTTTTTAATGTTATTTTACATTAACTTCTTCATTTCTACACCGATTCTCTTCAAATTGATACTGGAGCTCTCTTATGACAATACGGTCAATCTCAACCATGCATGGCCCCATTCCCAACCCTGGGGCGCCCCGCCCACATAGGCCACACCCACCCAAAATTGCCTTTAACTATAATTTCTTCATTTCTACACGGATTCACTTCAAATTGATACTGAAGTGCTCTTATGACAACACGGTCAATCTCAACTATGCATGGCCCCATTACCAACCCTGGGGCACACCTAGGTCAAACATTCGGCGTGGGTATACGCGTCGGCCTCTGCCGCGCCATTTCTAGTTTACAATTATATTTTCACTGTTTCAAACAGTGACGATGTATGCGTTTTTTGGTTCCCGAACTAATGCCTACATAAAGCAGATCGTCAACAATGCCAAACTCAAAATTTATGAAATTACGTCATTATTTTGACGTCATGACTTGATTTATTGTCAATATTTCGAGTTAAACCTTTTCAAAATGCAAACTTATGATGAACACATACATAACAATAATTCGAACATGTGTTGGTTTCGGTAGATAATCATTTTACTTAGCATTTAATTTTGCTTTAGAATTTCAATTTATGTGTCTTGTTTTATTGTGATTAATATATACTAATTAACTATTATACATATTATCAACAACAGTTTATTAAAAATGATTCAAATGATGTTCTTGAAGCTTTAAACGTGTACATGTCGTATATTTGTAATATTAACTGTGTCCCAAATTTAAAAGGTCAAGGTCACATCTTTGGTAGGATTCAATGTTAAAATAAAGTCACAATGCAGTTGTCTGTTCACCGATGGGCATAGTTTAACATTGTGACAATATGTTTAGATTAACTAACAATGTTTTAGGAATAACATTTGATAAACTTTTGAACGAAATCGTTTATTATTAGATATTACATTATATTACATTATAAAAAGGGTAATAACTATATAGAATTATTTATTTATAAAAATGTGGAATTATATTGTTTTAAATACACACCTAATTCAAAATATAATATTGATATTATACGTTATGTAGATACACATTGTATTTCTGCACAAGATCTCATTAACTATGTAAATTTATATACAAATGTGTAACTAAATATATGTTATTTGATGTGTGTATACACTAACCAACGTTTGTGATGGTTGTATATATGTAATTAATATATTATAAAATCCACGACATGTTAGTTTGTTTGACGTTTTCTATGTGAAATATAATTTGTTTACAAACATATCTTGTTTTCAATCAATTCTTAAAATGTAAAACAAGTAATTGTTGATATTTGCACAATGCATTTTTAAGCAAGTAGTTTAAATACGAATACAATACCATTTTTAACAGTTTTTTTTTAAATAATTATAATTTTATTTGTTTTATGCAGATTGAACAGCGAATAGTTATCAAAAGTTTATACTTATGAAAATAATACGTACATTGAATATGAAAATTGTTCTCGAGTTTTTAAATGTGTCAATATTTATTTAAAAATATTCCTGGTTCCTAGGTTTATATTAATGTAAAAAGGTTTGGAGTGGCATTTTACATTTTCCAAATCGCTAGCACTCTTGAATACCTAAACGCCATGCATTTCAGGCCCGTATCCAGGATTTTTTTTACTGTGGGGGGGGGGAGGGTGATGGAGGGGTTTCCCTCCGGAATAGATTTTATATATTTTGGCACTGTTCAAGGTGAATTTTAATGCGTATAAAAACCTTATTTTGTGATATAAAGTTATGGTATATTATGTAAATCAACAACTTTATGAAATTTAAAGATTTCAGAAATGTATGATGTTTGATGAAGAAGGAAAAGCAACCTTTGAAATTCAAAAACCTTTATTAAGAAATGTAACATAAAGTATGACTGTTGGGGAGGTTTGATTTCAAAGAGAAAATACTATTATGGTTATATATCAGTAACTGACATATACCCAACTAGAATTTTCTCTTTGAAATCAAACCTCCTCTAAAGTTTCAAAGTAAATTAATAATAAAATGTTTATCATCTACAACACAGTTTGCACAGAAATGTAACATAAAGTATGACTCTAGAGGAGGTTTGATTTCAAAAAGAAAATACTATTATGGTTATATGTCAGTAACTGACATATACCCACTAGTATTTTCTCTTTGAAATCAAACCTCCGCTTAAGTTTCAAAGTAAATGAATAATTACATGTTTATCATCTACAACACAGTTTGCACAGAAATGTAACATAAAGTATTACTCTAGAGGAGGCTTGATTTCAAAGAGAAAATACTATTATGGTTATATGTCAGTAACTGACATATAACCAACTCGTATTTTCTCTTTGAAATCAAACCTCCTCTAAAGTAAATTCATAATAAAATGTGTATCATCTACAGCACAGTTTCCACCATATAAATCATCACAATCGTCTATAATTCTGACATAAGGTCAGGAAGTGCCATCTTCCTAGGATTTTTCCTCGCAAATTCTCTGACAACCTGCTTTATGTCGATGTCAATATCCCTATGAATGGAGACTAGGCACAGTGAAGACAGTCGATCTTGGCCCATACTTGATCTCAATTACGATTTCACTAACCCTAAATCACTGATGCTCCTCTCACATTCACATAATGTTACAGGGAAGACACGTGATATTTCTAACACAGTTCGCACATTTGGATATAACTGTACATCACAGTGTTTTAGGGAGTCCTGCAGAGTAGTCGGGCGGTCAGTAATACCTCTCCGCTTTGCCTATCGCATGTGCATCTCTGACGGTAGACTCTGAGGGGAGGGCATGTCCTCTTCAAATCAGTCGAAGTCACTAGCTGTGATGGTTGTTTGACTGTTGCACATATTGGCCTGATAGCCTGCTCCACCGTCCTTTGCGTGTTTCTTTCCGTCAGGATTGAAATGTCCATTTAGATTATCCAATGCATTTTTCCAATTTCGGAATGGTTCTGACACCAGTTGTCCACGGGTTTTTTTTTGCCAGGAAAGGTCACACAATACACACAATACGCTGCGTCCTCTTTGACACTGTATGCGAGTCCGGGAAATTTCTTTAGCCATGAAGACTGAAAGGAGCGATTGTGTGTTCCTGACCGTGGGAACACATGCTGGTCAGGTGGACTCCAGTCCAATGTCTGGCATAGAGGCTGATGTCTTCTGAGATATGTTTACTGTCTGTGCACTGGATCTGAGGCGGAGGAGTTGACCTGAAATCAGACAAATATAAATATATACCGGTATATATTGCAAGAGTTTGTTGGCAAAGAAATACAAACATACAAGACATAAATCCAAAATAGTTGATTATGGTGACATTTTACCTGATATCCACTACTGCGTCATACTTTATCAAAATTGGCTGAGAAATATCGTCATTTTTTTTTATTTTTTTTTCAGAAACGTCTCTAATGTTAAAGTGATATTAGACGCATTTTTCACTGTTGAATTGAGCTGAAAGGAATTAACAGGTCAAAAGAGTTAGTTAAAATGTGGTAACTGACCAATTATCTGCAACTCATCTTGCTGCCAGTTGTTTATAAAAATATATATTATATTCAATATTTCACGTGACTGGTCAGTCTTCTAAGTTAAGCCGAGCGGAACTGCCGATTATATCACTCCCGCTGAACTACGTCTCAATGAGAGGTGCGTCTGTACGACAACGCGATACGGCGTCATAACTACAAGGGTTACAGCGTCTTGACAGTTAGACATACACACGCGTTTACACAGGTAAATTCTTTGTTTAAACTTACACGTAAAACGGGATATGGCATTTATTTTCATTTATTTATGTTTCTTTACTCGCTTCTATCACGATTATACGTTTAAACGGTCGCGTTTCGTGTTTTGCTCAAAAATGTTTACAAAAACAGTAAACGTTTAAACGACAGTCAATATCAACAGAATCCATTTTAGTTCATTAGGTTACGACGTTGCGAAGCTTATTAACAGCTGCTGAAAAAGACTCGTATGTGTATCACGTGCGCCAGATGGCCCTTATTCACAATACCGTAAACATAACAATACACCTGTACGGACTAGACTTCTTCAATATTTAATGCGCGTCGGCACGAAGTTCTCGAGACAATTTTCCCGACACTTGTTGCATGAGCATTCCCCGAATCGTCTTGAACATTTGACGCGCGTCGGCACGAAGTGCACGAGAAAAATTTCCCGCCGTTTCTTCATCGGCATTCATTCCCCTAGACTCTTCATCAGTGGAAAAACTGGTGTTCTCCCACAAATCTAGTGAGTAAACCTTTACGGGACGACGGGTACGCAAACCACGCCAGCGAGTTCATTCCTGATGCAGCCAATTTAATGAACAGATACTTATTTTGATGTACATCTTGTTAAGTAAAAATTGAAATGTTAAAACCGGTTAACTCTTATTAAAGAAATGTGGGTTCGATATTAATTCGTCTTTGTTAAAAAAAATTACGACATGTAAGTATGGTTTAAATATAACGTCATTGCGCGAATGGGATATGCACTGAATATAACTTCCGGAAATAATTACTACTTTCCCTTTGGAAATGCGATGGCAATGATGCTTTTAAAACGGACTTAGGGATACCGTTTAAACGCTAACGTTTCATTCATTTCATTTCGTTTAAACGTTTAGAAAAATCTGTAAACGTGATACCCTTACTCGCTTCCTAAGATATCGAGACATTTTCTAGCGTAAAATCATGATAACAGAAAGAAGTTCAAGCTCAAAACATGGAAAATCCAATCAATTCGTTGTTTCTGGCTTGCAGTTTCTGTCACGATGATTATGTAAATGATTTGTATCAAGTTCACTCTTTTACAAACATGTGATGCCCATGTGTATGCTATTACTGCCCGAGGGAAAACCTGGACCGTGTACATCGACGCACCTCTCAGTATAACGTACTTCAGACTTTAGATATTTCTATACCTTTATAATTATGATTGAATAATTTTATTCCATAAAGAATTAATTAAATTTTATACAAAGGCATTACTGAAAGGTATGCTTAAAAATGCCAACTCGGCCTTAAACATTACGTGTTGTCACTGAATATTGTTGCAAAGACACATATTTTATGAATCTATCGTGTATATTTTTTATTTAAATTATATTGATTTACGATGTGATACATATCGACACTTGGTTTCATGTTTCACTTGTTTTCAATCCTAATGTGCGAAGTCATAAAGTACTGTTTATTGGAATAAAGCGGGTGTACACTATGATAACGTTGTAATCTGTCAAATTCTTCAGTACCGTTTTCAATCGCGGGTTACGTAATAGCCAATATGGCGGCGCCCATATTATCGATTCTGGGATTGTCTATTGTACGACGGGAACCAGAATACTCGGACTCTTGACCAGTCGGTACCTCTCGCAGATTATCATGCGCATATGTGTTTTATTGCCCCTGATACACAAGGGGATTAGAGCTAATTTACTCGCCAGTGGAGATAAGCCCCTAGGCTATGTTTTCTTATCACTTTGTACACACGTCTCCGATCTGTCAATTACCCGCTGTGCCCAATGCTTCATCTATCGATGCTTGGTGTAACACGTCATTTGATTGGCCGAGGAAAGAGAAACAGCGAAAGGATGGAACTGATACAGAAGGTCTTAGGTGTAAAAATTAATGACGTGAATAATTGTGAAAAACAAATAATGTTGGAAGCAATTAGAGAGGTGATATATATAATCGTCTATTATAGTACGACGGGAACCAGAATACTCGGACTCTTGACCAGTCGGTACCCCTCGCAGATTATCATTTACTTATCCGATGTTTGACGGAAAGGGCCAAGAATGTGCGATTGACTCTTGACTGCAAAAGCAGGTTGCGTTTTAACTTTTCATTGGGTTCTTCACACTGTTGAATCATGTAGCACAACAAGACAACGGATTTTTTAATATGCAAAACATACACAGTTTAAATTTTAATAAGACAGTTAATGCATACAAAATGTTTTTATAAAAAGAAAGGACAACTTAGCAAATAGCAAATACAAACAAGCTGAAATAGCAAATAACAATAGAAGGTGTATGTTTGACATACCAACATCTCTGTTTCATTTAATTACCCTAAAACCCTTCACAGTTATGAAAATGTATAATATTTTTTCCATGTGATATACGTTGTGAAATCTTGCAAATTATTATTGATTTACTTTGGATGCTAAAGAAATTGTGATTTCCTGGCTTGAACAGAACAGAAATGATTGAAAAGGTTTCAGCTTCTCGGAACAATCTATGCTCTAATTCTGAGCCAGTAAGTAGCTATATTCAGTGTCTCTGTCCTTGAAAAATAAGAAATCCAAGTCCATAATTTGATTGTCACAGGACAAATCTGACAATATGAATTTTGCCTATTTGTCAAATAGAATATGCAGGCTATTAAAACAAAGACTTCATATACATGTGTAGGTTAAAAAATGTACAACTTTGTAGAAATCGTTTATAATCACTTTTTACCATACATAAAAGAAAAAGTATCAAAAGCAATAAAATAACATCATTTAAGTACAATTTTAATTAAAGAGTAGATCTATCTGCTTGTTGATGCTCTACAGAAAAAAAACCTTGTACAGAAATGTATATTTTTGTGTGACAAGCGTTTTTAGACAAAAATATTAAATGTTATACTTAAAAATGTTTTTTAACGATTAAAATACATTGCTTTGCATACTTTGGATTGGTCGTTTTATAAAAAAATAAAAAAACACAATATGTGAAAAATATATAAAAATATATTATATATTGTATATTTACAATTTTTGCATAAGGAATGATGGGTTTTAAAATTAATTATGAAATGGTAAAAATAAAAATATGAAGTATATTATATAAAATGTATAAGCATGTTTACAACAAAAACGTCAACATGTACAATCAGACAATTGTCAGGTATAGGCATCTATAACAGGAACAATAGTTTCACATTCAACTCTTTTTATGTACCAAACATCACAAGTCTGCTGTGTTTTTGAAATTTGCAATTTTGCCCTACTGTGAATAAGTCCCTTTAAATTCCATTGGATTCTTAATTCTTATTGGTCACAATTTTTAATTTAATCTTGATCATAAATTTAAAAGTGACAAAACACTGTCTAAAAGTATTGTTAATCTTCCAAAATAGTTCATCAATCAGTTAGTTTTTTTATGGACAATTTTTGATCATAAAATCATATAATTATTACGTTGTATTTCTTGAAATTTTCATACAGATCAAAATAATAATAACCAGTTGATTTGAACAAGTAACATAAATAATTACTGGTTGGTGTAATAATAAACAAGAAACAGCAATAATTCATTGTTGGAGTAATTGTAAAGAAGTAACAGCAATAATTAATGGTTGGTGTAATAGTAAACAAGTAACATCAATAATTAATGGTTGGTGTAATAGTAAACAAGTAACAGCAATAATTAATGGTTGGTGTAATAGTAAACAAGTAACATCAATAATTAGTACTTTTTGTAATAGTAAACAAGTAAAAGCAATCATTAATAGTTTGTAATTTGTAATAGTAAACACGTAACATAAATAATAAATGGTTTTTGGAATAGTAAACAAGTAACAGCAATTATTATACCCCCACAAACGATATTTAGGGGGGTATATAGGAGTGAACTTGTCTGTCGGTCGGTCTGTCTGTCCGTATTAAGTGTCTGCTCTCTAATTCAAGTAATTTTCATCAGATCTTCACCAAACTTAGTCAGAAGTTGAATCTAGACGATGTCTAGGTCAAGTTCGAATATGGGTCATGCCAGGTAAAAAACTAGGTCACGGGGTCACTAAGTGCGTTTTAAACATTGAGCATGGTGTCCCCTGTTTTTGTGTGTAGACAACATGCAAAATATTCTGTGTCAATGCAGCATGTGGGGGTATTCATCACGTTTGTGACAAAGCTCTAGTTAATGATTGGTGTAATAGTGCAATATAAAATTACAAACTACATGTCAGTATAAATAAGTTTCTTTATTGGGGCCACAAATTATACATTTATCTTCTGGATCAGTACAAATAAGTTTCATCTATGAGATTAATGCAATATTTAGGCTCTAAAAAGAGAGATAATACATGTTGTCTATGCTTTTATTTCAATAATTACACAATATTTTTTTTACTGAAACTCTGGAAAAAGTAAGTTCCAGAAATATTTGATTTCCATAACAAAATAAATTACAAATCCAAATGAAATGAGCATTAATTGCTTTGGCTCAAATTACTTTTAACATTTGAATTTTTTGTAAGAGATATACATGTTTTGTACCAAACTTAACTGCAAAATGCAAAGTTTTTATCTCCAATATTCATTTTAAATAGTTGGTAAATGTTATACAGAGTAAATTACAGAATCTCTATAATATCCAGCTCTGAGCATAATAACAAAATATTTGGAAAAAAGAGTTATTTGCATAGTTTTTCACCACGTCATGCTATGGGTTCTTGACATAAAAGTCTTTATTATGAGAACATAAATATACACAATAACAATTGCTTTTCATGTTTTTGGTAAAGATTTAACTAAGGTGGTTTCTGTAGTTTTATTGAGTACAAGTCGACTTTTCTTGAAGGTGTTGACAATTTCTAGTAGCGACGGAAATGTCTGAAAAGAGAAAAATAACATTTGAGTGTGGCTCTGGAAAACTGGGTTTAACCCTTTGAGCGCTGGAACCGGATTTTGAAGGCCTTTGCAAACAGTTTGGATCCAGATGAGACGCCACAAAACGTGGCGTCTCATCAGGATCCAAACTGTTTGCTATTCTGATCGTATTCTTTGAACAAAATCGATGAAAATGCTAATTTTAGAAATTTAGCAGACAACATTTTAGCAGACGACAAATTTCCCAGCATGCAAAGGGTTAATGGGTATGCGTTTAGTGTCAGCCAAGATTAGCCTGTGAAGTCCGCACAGGTTTATCAGGGATGACACTCTCGGTTTTATGGTATTTTCTGTAAGAAGGTAGTCTCTTCTTATGCAAAATCCTATTTGGAGAAAAGTGTCGTTAAACATAACAGTTGGCACAGGCTAATCAGGGACCACACTTTCTGCATTTATGGATTTTTTTTTTTAAAGGAGGTCTCTTTTAAATGAAAATCCAGTATGGGGAAAAAGTGTTGTCCCTGATTAGCCTGTGCGGACTGATCCAGGGCAATTTACACACATGCATTAAGCACTGTTTTCCCAGACGAGGCTCAGATATTCCAATCCTACAATTGTATGCTTTAGTCAGATTGATTAAATATGGTTATTCGAAAAATGCGTTGTTAAAAAATGTTTATTATATTATTTCATGTGGTCTATAGGGAAAAGTCAGTGATTTACGTGTTATACTTTTCATTGACATGATATTGTTTTTCTCGCAAAATTCTGCATTTTTCCCTAGAATTTCTCCAGTCGTTATCTTCCAAAATGTAAACAAACATTGAAAAAGAATTCAACAAACAAAAATTTGTTGGAATTGATTTTTATTCACTCAGATCATAAAAAATAGTTCAACTTCACGAGATGATAAAAAAATAGTTCCACTTCAAAATATAAAATAAAGTTCCATCAGATCATAAAAAAAATTACACTTCAAAAGATCATTAAAAAGTTCCTCGTTTCAGATATATACATGTAGTTCCACTTCACAAAGCTTTTCACTCAGATCATAACAAATAGTTCCACTTTACAAACCTATTCACTCAGATCAAATAAAATAGTTCCATTTCACAAACCTATTCATTCAAATTCCTTAACAAGAGGGCCATGATGGCAGGGCGTATTGCTCTACTGTTTTTTTTTATGCGAAAAAAGCAGGCAATGCGCATGGGTTGAAATGTACTCAAGCATGTGACTTTCTCTTTC